>OX104134.1:13804485-13954817 GCA_944470555.2 Heterobilharzia americana | reverse complement strand
AACCAAATGTTCAAAAACCGAGCAGTTGATGGCTTTACACTCTTCTTTAGAAAACCACACAAGATAGTATTCAGAGGTGCGTTTGGATAGGACACACTTTGTACTGCCTATGTACCCAACTCCACAAGAGCAGGTAAATCGGCAAACATACATGAGGGTGGCCCAAAGACGTAGTTTATTTTTTACACAAACTCAAATCAGTTGTTGACTGGAGAAGATAATCCGAAAGAAAGTCTTCTACAGTGCTTTGCACAATCGATTCTCCAGTATCTTTACCAATGTATCTCCCATGAATTCAATATCCATTAAGTGGTGCACTTTTGGGGGTCATAATGGTTGTTTCTCGGGAATGCTTAGGTCTCATATTCCTCTTAACAAATCTTGAAGGAAAACCATTTGCTAAGAACACCCTTTGAAGTACTTCCTGCATCATCCGTATAAATTCTTCTAATTCATGTGCATCGTGAATGAATTAGAATTCCTTTCTTGACTGGTGGAACCCAACTTCGAAAACTAATATGTTATCTATTCCAGGTTTGTTTCCTATAAATCGGTCCATAAGAAACTATCATGTCTTCTTGTTAGTAGAATAAGGGAATATTATTAAAGCTTTCCACCTTTTCTTAGTATTATTTCTGTTTCATTTGACCTAGCTTCCCCCTCTATAAGAAAATTAGTTGATTCTACCGTGAACCTTCCTTTTACAATCTACCCTCCAAAATACATTTAGCACACCAAGAAGCACCTACTCTACATTTTCTGACCTACTTCTTTCATTGTGCAGTAAGTATCAGTTTAAGACTATGCGTGTCTGTTTCGCTATGAAAACTAGTCAACTAATTTCTTAATCAGGCATTTCGTATTGAAAAGTATATTTTGGTACCCGAAATGTGTATGCGTCAATATTTTCCTTAGAGAATGTTGAGCTGAAACAATTTCAGGTTATCGGGACAACAAATAAAAATAAAAATAGAGACAACGACAAGACCTTGGCAGAAACAATCAATCACACAAATGGCCATCAAGACAAGATACTAAATAAACTGCGGAGAGAACCTAATCCGTCAGTTCTTTCTGAAGTTTGTGCTGATGGTGTTGTCTAGAATGACAACAAAAGCTCTACGATTAAATAATCCAGCTCAGAGAACACAACACCGTCAAAATTATCCTCCTGAGCTACAAATATTCTGTCACCTCGATTCAACTTCTAAAAGGTATCTCTGCATCAACCGCATAACAGACACACTTCCTTACACACTACACACCGAGCACGAGGTCAGAAACGCTAAATATACATGTTTGCCAAGTAAAATCTTCAAAAAGTAATAATAAAGCTATTCCAAGCAGGAAATAAGTTATGAAAGTCCTATCACTACTCAGATGATTGGATTGCGCTTCGAATGACTATATAAAAAACAATAATCCGTTAAGAGTAATGCATACTAATGAAATTAGTCTATTGAAAATGATACAAACATAGATTTAAGTAATTCCATATAAGATTTGTTTATTTGATATAAAGCGCACAGTGATACAGTATTATTTACTTGATTACGTTTCGAGCATAAATTATTGCTCATAATCATATCAATGTAATCACACTTCTTTCGATATCTGATTTTATAGTCCTGTCACCTGATCTCTCTTTGTTTTTTGTTTTTTGATTGATAGTAAAGTTTTCCATATCTCTGGTATAGGTGTTGCGTCATTCCTATTACATGTGTTGGGTGTGTATTCGATGAACAAAGATTCAGTAACTAATCTCTCTCTCCACCTAGCTATATTAGACTTAAGTACAGTGGTTTTGTCCCACCGTATTGTGTGGTGGTGTGTTAATGAATGTAATGCAATGGCCGAGTGTTTTTCTAGATTATTGATCTTATTGGGGTTTGTCGTTCTATGTTTAGCTAAATTCCTATTTTCTGCTAATCTAACTGACCCCGACCGGCTAGTTTGACCTATGTATTTAACGTCACAGTCATTACATGGAATTTGGTAGATTATATTATTTTGCTTAATTGGTTCTGTCGGATCTTTTAGCCGACAAAGCTTACCTCTAAGTGAGTTTGTTGGTTTAAGTGCCACCCTAATTCCAACCTTGTTGAGAATCCTACGTATGGTTTCTGATGTTCTTTCCTTGTATGGTATCACAATAGAGGAAGGAAAGAAAAGAAATCAACACCTCTGTTGTGATACCATACAAGGAAAAAACATCAGAAACCATACGTAGGATTCTCAACAAGGTTGGAATTAGGGTGGCACTTAAACCAACAAACTCACTTAGAGGTAAGCTTTGTCGGCTAAAAGATCCGACAGAACCAATTAAGCAAAATAATATAATCTACCAAATTCCATGTAATGACTGTGACGTTAAATACATAGGTCAAACTAGCCGGTCGGGGTCAGTTAGATTAGCAGAAAATAGGAATTTAGCTAAACATAGAACGACAAACCCCAATAAGATCAATAATCTAGAAAAACACTCGGCCATTGCATTACATTCATTAACACACAACCACACAATACGGTGGGACAAAACCAATGTACTTAAGTCTAATGTAGCTAGGTGGGGAGAGAGATTAATTACTGAATCTTTGTTCATCGAATACACACCCAACACATGTAATAGGAATGACGCAACACCTATACCAGAGATATGGAAAACTTTACTACCAATCAAAAAACAAAAAACAAAGAGAGATCAGGTGACAGGACTATAAAATCAGATATCGAAAGAAGTGTGATTACATTGATATGATTATGAGCAATAATTTATGCTCGAAACGTAATCAAGTAAATAATACTGTATCACTGTGCGCTTTATATCAAATAAACAAATCTAATATGGAATTACATTCCACCACAGTGCCCAAGTTTTTCACTTATAGATTTAAGTAGACAGTAAGTCGCTTTCAAAAGATACATTGAGTTGATAATCTGATACACTAGTCAGGTATTATGACTTAACCTTTTTTACTTCTAGTAATTCACATTTTTATTTCTTACTACTAGTAAATTATGAGTAACATGAAGTTGAAAACCTTTTTTCATTGGACATTTCAATTTCATTTTCCAGACAGCAAGTCAGGATATTGGTTCCACAAATAGCAGCAGCCAAATAAGCCCTCCAGCGATGCACAAAATGAATCCAGAAAAATTATCCAATAAAATGGAGTCTCCAGTAATGTCACCTTACACCGAACGTCGTATTCCAAGCTGCTCTGTTCCAAAAAGTTACAGTTTGTACACTAACCCAGCCTCTGATAGAAATAATACATTTCCTATTCAAGATGGAATCACCTATTTACATCCCCGTTTGGCTCGACTAGTAGTACTACCAACTCCAGATTTTCCTTCTGATACCTGTATAGCACTACATAACCAATATTCACTTGAGACAAAAAAACCAAACATTGTGAAACTTGGAGGAAATCACTACGCAGAATCTAATGTATTTCAGGAGTCAGAGCTAAGAAGGAAGTCAGAAGAATCTGAGTTGGAGCTGAACCATCAAAAGACTAGCTACCCTGAGGAAACTCAAGAATACGATCAAGGACCGGATAAAAAAATAGACGAAACTGGACTTCTTACCTCATTATTCAATGTAATAACTACACGAAAAGCTCAAATCAAACACGAAGAAAGGAAAAGAAAACTACTTAGACGTCTGGTTACTGAGGTTTATGGGGATGGGAGCGATCAAATGTCAACTGCTGCACATGATAAAAGTGTTTCTTCTGAAAGCAGAAACCGTACATGTAAGCCTAAAAGAATAAGGAAAGAAACCCATTTTTTAAAATACCTGCATTTTTAACTTGTCAGGTAAAATAATAATCCACTATACTTGCAACATGAGTTAAGCGCACAAGACTTAAAGTTTTAACTCCAATGTCTTTGAGAAGAGAAAAAAACATTCTAAACCTACTTTTTGTCCAAATGGTGATCATCAGCAAGGTGTATTTACAACTTTGAGGAAATTGGCTTTCTGTTTGGACTGAACCCATAATCTTATTGGGAAACTGCTGCTAAGACGTTACAAAGTGAAACATACTAATTTCGGACGAATCAAATGTAGGTTTATTGGGGTAGAACCTTATCAGCATAATACGCTAATGGCTACCAATCCACCTGCTTCGGAATATCTTAATCAACTTGAATACTTAAGTAATAAGTAGAAATGGGAAATTAGGATCCTTTGGTGATATCAAAGTGCTAGATATTAACTGGGTGTAGTAATAAGTGAAAGGGACTGCAGTATCGTTTGCTGTTAAATTCTAAATAAATAGGATAAGAGTATGACAAAAGCCATCAATCATTTTGCATAACAACAGCACTAAGTGTTACTTTTTGTTTACGATAGTGGTAGGAATGGGAGGTTAATGTTTTACTGTATCAAGAATTGATTCGAAGAAAACCAGAAATCATTTTGCACTGTTAATAAGGTATTATTTCTTTAATCTTAAAGATTATAAGGTAGGTTAAGCCAAAATGAACCATTAACTACTTTCGGAGTTGCTCATCTGAAATTTCTTGAAGACAACTAATCTACATTAATCTACATTCAGACGAATTGTCATAGTTATCTGCAGTGTTTCGGTGTAGATGACCTACTTTCCTTCCACCATAAGTACAAAACTGGCTGACAGAAGAAATCATAGTACTTGTATTTCATGATTGCTAGAAATCATCAGCTAGAAGATTGGTTGTCTATTTTTTTTAAATCACGCTATTCAAAAATTTGAATCCACATGAATCTGTGCCGAAATCATAGATGATACGTTTAATCAAGTCTATGTAGATCAGTAGGCTGCCAAAGAATAGTGAACTGCCATTCAATAGGTGGAAGTATTCATAAACAGAGAACAAAGTTTGAAGAGCTGAAAATTTATTCAGAATAGCATAACAACCATCCAACTATCAGTCGATCTTCTGGTTTGATTATTCTAAGCCTTAACAAGTCTTCTGAAATCAGGTGTGATTTAATATTGAAAAATTAAGAGACTAGTAAGATCATAAAAGTCAAATGATTTATTTCTACTAGTAGATTTCTTGCGACTCTAAACTGATCCATTCCCTGCTTCTAACTTTTCCTACTTTTTCACTTCTCTTTCTTCTCGATAAATCATTATAAACTGGGGTATAAAGCTTCATCAGGAAAACAAGATAAGATGGACTACACAGCTGAAAAATCCACCCCAAAGCCATATAAAGGATGGTTTAAAAAACGTATCTGCACTTCACCACCAAAACAACCTGAAACAAATGTGAGCTCAAAAGATACATTTTTAACTGCAACAGTTAGATATGCCCGTCGTTTGTCCAATGCATCAATACAAAAATTTAATCGCTCATTCAATTCACCAACACAAAACACACCTCCTCCTAATACATCAATGGACTGTTTAACAGATGATAAACACCCACAAGGTTCAACTGCACGATTAAGTTGTGACAAAAAAAAAAGATTGTCAGGTAAATGAGTTCATTAGTACTTTAAGTGGTTTATGTTGTAATATCAATATATGGCCTAAGGCTGAAAATATTACTGATTTGAAGATAATGGTTTAGGAAAGGAATCACATTACTTAAGTTCTGACAATATATTTAGCCCTGAACAGAATTATATCCACCACCCGATAAACTGTACACCAACAAACTTGTAATCATAATCATATTTATTTAGTCGATTTGGAGGTTTATGGGGATTTGTTGATTGATTTCAGGATGGTATTCATCATTGGGAGCACTGGATAGCTGTTTCATCCTAGTGCGGGACTCCTAAACATTCAGCACCGATGACCCCGCCACGGATCGAACCCAGGGCATTCAGGTTCCAGAGTCGTGTACACAGCTCCACCCCGCCCCAGTGGTCACATGATGGTCGCGCAACCCAAAGGTCCGGGTTCGTGTCCAGGTGAGATCGTGAATGCGCATTGCTATGGTGCCCAGTGCTAGGACGAAACAGCTTTTAAGTGCTCCCAGGTCTCTAATCTTTCTCCAACTGACGTCAGTCTATGATGAATACCAACCTGATATTTATTAAGTGTTAATAGGGGAAAGAAAGTTTAAGTTAGGAGATACTCATCTAATTTTCTCTACTTTGTTTCGACAATTAAAACGTTCATCTGAACTCACTAAGTATATGCATCAGAAAGTGAGATATGTCTATTTATTTACCGTTATGCGTTTATGATTTACTTATTGTATTTAGTTCCATCTAACTAGACTAACTACACGGAGTTCATAGACACGTTGTCAAATAGAACAGTAGTTCCACTCAATTTTTGAGCTTCATTCGAAATAAAATTCGGGTGAGAGCTCCCAATGCTTGCTTTCAATGTTTATATAATGAACAGGCGCTTATGGAAAGGCTAATTAGATGTTTTAGAATACAAAAACAATAAATAATATGTGAACTTGCAATACCTAGCGGCGTTGTGTAAGAAAGCTACTTAATTTGAAGGGATTGGCAGTGCTCGAATTGTTTTCAGTAAGTCGAAATAACCCATGTGTCCGCTATGACACTAAACACTAGTCAATGATTCCCATTTTAGCTTAAAAATAAAAGCCAAAGTTAAAACACTCAAACAGGTAAACTACAGAATTCTATGACTATCAACTTCTCATCTTTTATAAGGAAGACTCAATTATTAGTAAAATTAAAATCTGGTTTTAAATTGTATCCTACAAATCAGTTAGTGAAGTATCAACTGAAATCAGTAGTTTAAACCTGATCATAAACTAAGACTTTCTAATTCTTCTGTAATGATTTCTCGTAGAATACCTAGATCTACTGTTTAATATTAAGCTAGAACTAATGAAAAATGAAAATTGCAAAGAAAACCTTCAAGCCTCCAGATCTGTCAATATGTTGCTTTTAAAATTGTCACCTATGATTTAGTAACTGTTAGTTCAAATCATGTATGTTCTCAAAGCACGAAATCAGCTTATTACTTATGTAAAAATCTTGTTTCGGAAAGTGGAGACAACTGGTTTCACAAAACACCGTTTATACTATAGGCAACGTTATCTGATATTAATTTTCTTTAAAGTTTAAGAATCAAAAACTGGATGCCTACAGATCCTGAGATGTTAAGTCATCTAGCACCGTAACGTAAAAAATGTAACAGCCTTTATTTGACTGTAGTCAAACTTAAACTAATACAACCCTATGGACTTTAAAAACGTACGATTTTCTGGATGAACTGAAACTAATCACATTTTTCCATTGAACTCCATCGAAATTTTTAACAACTCTCCGATGCGTGTAATTTGTTTTCTACATTTCCTCCATTGTCCAAAGTGGGAAACGGAGAAATATACTCACTTCAGTTTTGAACCACGAATTTTAGATGTTATTGTATCACTGTAATTTGTTGTACCAAAGAAAAACAAAATTCACGTTTATCATCTAAAGTGATAAATAAAACTAAGTTTTTTCCCTTCGTTTGAAAAGTCTTTGCATAACTTATACTGAGTAAACCAACCTTCTATGATGATTGATATTTGATTTCATTATAATTTCGGCTTGTAACAACTAGCTACCTGTATAATTGTGTGTATTGTTATTATAAGGCGAGGTTTACGGGAACAGTGCGATGTTTTTATGAAAAGTATTTCGAACAGTTTGGTCACATATTTGTTGGTCAAGCCAATCTACTTACAACCGGAAGCTGAGAGGGAAAATAAAGTTATTATGAGAGTAGGTGATTAAAATTAGGAAAGATAATGAAAGAAGAATATCATATGTGAGCCTTATCTTCATGATGAAGCACAAAACTGGTCAAGGTAGTTGGAATGTAACTATAACTATAACAATAATCATTTTATTCTAAACAACTTCAGACTGAAGTCAGTGCTGATGATGTTGTCTGGAAAGACAAAGAAAGCTTCATGATTAAACCACCGAGCTTAGTGAACACAAAACAACTAAAATCATCCACCTGAGTGACAAGTATTCTCCATCGTCTCACTTCACACTATCCGCATAAAATTCATCTTCGAATAACCCTATAAGAATAAGAGAGTAAATTCAAACTACTACTTAGCATATATGTCATACCCAGTGTCAACAGTACTTTTCAATCCACTTAAAAGTCTGTGATGCCATGATGACACCGTTATCAGTAAATATATATATATATATATATATATATATATATATATATATCACATTTCATTCATGTTTGTTTAAATTAGATATTCAGGGGGAAAAAGAACAAGAATCCCATTTGCTGGACGATAACTTGATAAAATCTGGATCATTACCTGTCGATAAAGAAGTGCACAAAAGTATGACAAAATCCAAGTCTAAGAGTAAACAAACTCAAAATTTACAAAGTAGTCACAAATCCAGAACACAGTCACGTAAATCTTCAGACAATAATAGTTATAAACGAAGTCCTAATTCAAGTTGCGGTCACTGTTCATGCAGTAGTGGAAGTCGGAGTGAAAAAAGTTCACCTATACATGAAATTTCACAAAAACAAATTGGACAAAATAAATTTGGCTATTTTCGTGATGGTTTGCAAAAGTTCCGTAGTAAATTTGCCAGCGAAAAGCAAAAATCATTTGAAAAGTATGCTACACCAAGTAATTTAACTAGTGTTAGTCGATCAATGAGTTCATGGAGTGAAAGTGAAGTAAGTATGAAATCAGAAGATTCACTGTCTTCAGACACTACTTCAACAGTCTCCTCACCAACAGATGAAACTTCCTTATCATCAACTACAAAATCTAGTCAAAGTGTTTGCAATAGTCTTGATAGTTATACTAGCTCTGGAGATAATAAATTAAACAAGCTAAATGGTGATTCTCCAGTAGAACCTGTTGTTCCTAAAACTTTTCGAATGAGTCTATCAAATGTTCGTCATTCAATCACATCACTAACTAATGCATTATTTCATCCGGATAAAAGCAATAAACGTAAAATTTTACAACGACAATCAACCATTAAAAGTCACGAAAGCTATACATATTCACCAAGAGACTATTGGTTAGATGCACTAAGGTGGTTTATTGGACCAAAAATAACGAATATTTCCTCGACTGATTTAATGCATTTATTATCTAAGAAACAAATGACAAAAGCACTTGCAAGGTATCCTTTTCATCTTTATAAAGTTTTTTTGGCATAGCATTTAGTACTTCCATTCTTACAACTCTAATAATACAACAAAATAATAAGAGTATATCTTCAAGCTATTTGATTACATATTCACTACAGGCAATCCATATGCAGTGATTTGTTCGATCCAGTAAACTGGAGTTAGCAATACCATAAATTCAATAATTCAAATGTGCAAATAATTCCTTATAAGTTTGCCGTCATTAATACAATTTGGCAATCATCAATAACCACAGTAATAACTGGAAAATGCAAAAATAAGGGGAGTTATTTGTTATCAAAAGGTTCATATGGTTTGAACACCAAGGGCACTTCTTAGTGCGAATGAAATCCAAACAATATACTCTTTAAGCTTTAACAAATCTAACTCAATAAGATCTTTCATAACGTCTCGTCAATAACTGATTACCCTCAAGAGGCAGTCAATAATCCGTAATTCCATATTTAACTTGTTTATTTGATATACAGTATACAGTGACACAGTATTACTTACTTGATCACGTTTCAAGCATAAATTATTGCTCATAATCATATCAATATTATCATACCACTTTCAACATCTGATTTTTATAGTCATATCACCTCATATTCCTTGTTTTTGTTGGTAGCAAAATTTCCCATATCTCCGGTATAGATGTTGCGTCATTTCTATTACACATCCTGGATGTTGATTCGATGAACAGGGACTCAGTAATCAACCTCTCTCTATCTCTCTCTCTCTCCACCTAATTATATTGGACTTGACTGAGTACAGTGGTTTTATCCCACCATATTGTGTGGTTGTGTGTAAATGTATGGATCTCAATAGTCGAGTTTCTTCCGAGATTACTGATCCTATAACTGTTTGTCACTCTACATTTAGCTAAATTCCTATGTTCGACTATTGTGTCTGACTGACTCCAACCAGCTAGTTTGAACTGTGTACTTTACCTCACAGTCATTGCATGGAATTTAGTAGAGTGAATTTTGAGGGAGATTATGTTGTTTAATTTGTTCTATCGGACCCTTGAGCGGACAAAACTTATTTCTGAGTGAGTAAGCAAAATAATGTAATCTACTAAATTCCATGCAGCGACTGTGAGATCAAGTACATATGTCAAACTAGCCGGTCATGGTCAGTCAGAACAGCCGAACATAGGAATTTAGCTAAATATAGAATGACAGACCTGAATAAGATCAGTAATGCAGGATAACCTCGGCTAGTATAATTGTTTTTATATGATATCACCGTTGATTGGACCAAATTGATAGGTCTCTATTGGCATACGGGCTCCTGTGCGGATGCCTCGATATTGTCTGCATTCTAATAATATTACTGATGGATCGTGGCTAGCAGTGGAACGACACCACTCACTGGGAAGCAGGCACATCCATCTGACGAGTCCCAAATGGGACGAAATGCGCATCCTGGATCCCACTGCTAGCCACGATCCATCAGTAATATTATTAGAATGCAGACAATATCGAGGCATCCGCACAGGAGCCCGTATGCCAATAGAGACCTATCAATTTGGTCCAATCAACGGTGATATCATATAAAAACAATTATACTAGCCGAGGTTATCCTGCATTACTGATCTTATTCAGGTCTGTCATTCTATATTTAGCTAAATTCCTATGTTCGGCTGTTCTGACTGACCATGACCGGCTAGTTTGACATATGTACTTGATCTCACAGTCGCTGCATGGAATTTAGTAGATTACATTATTTTGCTTACTCACTCAGAAATAAGTTTTGTCCGCTCAAGGGTCCGATAGAACAAATTAAACAACATAATCTCCCTCAAAATTCACTCTACTAAATTCCATGCAATGACTGTGAGGTAAAGTACACAGTTCAAACTAGCTGGTTGGAGTCAGTCAGACACAATAGTCGAACATAGGAATTTAGCTAAATGTAGAATGACAAGTAGTTATAGGATCAGTAATCTCGGAAGAAACTCGACTATTGAGATCCATACATTTACACACAACCACACAATATGGTGGGATAAAACCACTGTACTCAGTCAAGTCCAATATAATTAGGTGGAGAGAGAGAGAGATAGAGAGAGGTTGATTACTGAGTCCCTGTTCATCGAATCAACATCCAGGATGTGTAATAGAAATGACGCAACATCTATACCGGAGATATGGGAAATTTTGCTACCAACAAAAACAAGGAATATGAGGTGATATGACTATAAAAATCAGATGTTGAAAGTGGTATGATAATATTGATATGATTATGAGCAATAATTTATGCTTGAAACGTGATCAAGTAAGTAATACTGTGTCACTGTATACTGTATATCAAATAAACAAGTTAAATATGGAATAACATTCTACCAAAGTACCCAAGTTTTACATTTATGTTAGGTAATCATTTGACTGTCTACAGACAACAATAAGCAAAAACTTTTATTTAGTTATACAGTAAAATGTTTAGTATTTCAACTGAAATGTAGAAAACGCTCTTTTTAAGTGCATCTTAAAAGTCCATATTATGGAATACTTTAAACTGCTATGCAGTAATATCAGCTAAACATTTTTTAACGAGGTGATGTTCTACCCTAAATACTTATCGTCTGATAACTGTATTATTCGAGAAGAAAGTATCTCAGAATCTTAGGTAAGTAACTAATAATTCTTCATCTTAAATCAGTTGAATAAGTAGTTGGTTAGGTAATGCTTAGTATAATGAAAGAAGCAGAACCATGAGACTAGTTGAGCGTACCGAACTGCAAAATATCTACACCACAGCTGAATGACAGTAAAACTGGTGTAATCAAAACATAATCCCTTTGAACAAGGGATGGTAATCAGTTTTCAAACAAATAATTATGATTACTTGTTAATAATCAGGATGAAACTTTTGTTCCTCACGTCAAATGGGATCACTGATCTTATTCCGGAGTAAATTTAGAAACTTGAATTCTTGCGATGAGAACAAAACTGTGCAACTTTTTATTGAAAACCAGTAGTTTACACTTTCTACCTTCAATCAATGTTCAAAATAAGTTATCTAATCCTTAGTGGGATCAATCAGGCTAGAACTGATCCATGCCTAGAAATGACATCTGGTGACTGTCAAACCACTGTGTTGTGATGCATTCACTTTGAAATCTGAAAACTAAGCATAACATTAAGCGTGTCAACTTGTACAGAGTTATAAGACACAATTAAACAGTCATGCACAGTTACAACTGGTTTGTCGGCTAAAGTCAACTTTGATGAAAGTTATTGTTTAGTTTAAAATACTTCATAACCAGACCAGATATTATGGACGCAATTGTTGCATCTTCTAATCTAATTACTCACACATTCATTCAAGAAGCATAACACTAACTATGATGGATCAGGTTTTGTTTAAAAACATTCTGCTCTCTAACTGTATTTCTTTAAACATGTAAATAGATACAATAAAGAACGTCTCACTTGTGTCTTCTTAAATGAAACCGAGAAGTCATGGGACTATTACCAAGTAAGTCCTTATTTTGTAGTGTTCACGTATGGCTTATTGCTCCTCAAATGTTTCCTTTTAGTATTCGTTGAAGTAGTATAACGAAATAGTCAGTGTAGTAAGACGACTGGCACTGTCACTTATGACATACATATTGATACGTTCATGAGAATATGCTTAGATGGTCAATGTTTCAGTTTCTGCATGCCAGGAAGATTTGTGGCCTGAACTGTTTGCATTCACCAATCTCAAAATAACCACCGATTTTGTGTTATAATCCAGGAAAGTCCAACTAGTCTCCTGTTTTTGCTTGATAAGTACCCTCTGGTTACAGTCAAAAATCATCTCCGTCGTAAAAAGCCACTTCAATACTTTGAAGTTTCTTATCCAGATTGCTGTATATCAGGTTGTATGATTGAAAAAGATTGGGCAGCTTTCGGTTTGTTCGCAATTCGTTCACAAGTAGTGCTTTCCATGAACGATACATACATGACTCCATCCACTAGTGTGCTGAAACCTGGCTATTATAAAGTTTCTTCTAAATAAAACAGAAAAGTTAACTTGATGATGGATCGTGACTAGCAGTGGGATCCAGGATGCGCATTTCGTCCCCTTTGGGACTCATCAGCTGCATGTACCTGCATCCGCACAAGAGCCCATATGCCAACAGAGACTGATCAATTCGGTCCAATCGACGATGATATCATATAAAAACAATTATACTAAGAAAAGTTAACTGTTGTGAATGGAAGTGTGGAAAAGCAAGGAAGCTCAAAACTTAGTGTGTTCCTAAACCTGCTGTTATCTTATGTTGCTGGAATAGCAGATAGACACTCGTCATAAGTGAGTGTTACAGTAGTTCTGTCAGTAACAGCTCAGAGAAATAAAAAGGAGAAAGTGCAACATTCGACTGCAAACAACTTTGTTTGGTATTTGAAATCTACTTGCTTACACAGGTATCCTTATCTTAACTTCCGTGACCTAAAATCCAAGTGGTAAACAAATATCTGAATTTAGTGAGTAGGAAGCAAGGTTTATATATGACCAATGTGAAGATGACTAGTCTACTCTTGTTAGTCATGTATCTTACGAATGCATTCATATATCCAAACACCTAACCTTAAGATGATCAGTGGTCGGCCTGCATATGGCAACACAAAGTTATATTAGCAGGTGCAAAAATTGTTTCCAAATTCAGTACTGTTTTAAAAAACAAGCCATTCAAATACTGGGGGTTTCAAACTAAAGTATAACGGATTGCAAAACAAAAACTACTGCTTTTATCAGTTTAAATTTGTTGTTCAAAACAATTCGTAGAGTTAAGTGTCGGTTTAAATATACTCAAGAACAAATACTGTGTTGAGTTGGCGAGTTTGACAACAAGCATCATGATAACATATGCATGTAACTCTTAGAAAACTGTGTTTGATCTGCTACTATTCAAAAGACTTATATGTCTATCTTTGGTGTTCGCAACCTAATAATATATATTTCAGTGCATATCATTATTTATACCTCCTAGCATTCATATATACTAAAAGCATCCCATATGAATTAGAGTTACACTTCTAGTGTCAAGTGATAGGACTGGTCAGTTGAATCAGTTTAGTTTACTTTCCCCACAAGAGATATTACCACAAGGAACATGAACGCTCAAAATAATCCAGTCTAACTAAAGTAAGAACTTCAATTTTATCAGAATAACATAGATCCATCCTATTTCAGGATTTCTTCTCAACTGCTTACTATCTTTCGCAATGCGCATGAGACATTTGCCCCCTTCCCCACCTCTTTTTATACAACTTGAGATCTGGAATATTCGCTGAATCTTTTTGTACATAAACAACTTTATTATTAGTTCTAATACACGTATTCTTTTAGTTTGTATGTCTTCAGTGACGTAATATCAATCTTTTGACAGTCTGATGATCTTTTATTAAATTGATTCAATTTAGTAAAGATTTCGCAGTTGTATATTAGAAGGCTGTAAGCAGCTAATGAAATGACGACATAAAATAGATCCATACTGTTCTACCAAAACCACCATTTCTAGCTTTATTTAAATTTATCTAGAGAAGGAATTCTATGGAATGGTTAGATCGGAAAACATTCGTACAAAGTAAGGCGTAATTAAAACTTCCTGCTGTTTCCAACTTCTGCAAGTTATGTCATTGCATATTCTGTTGTTTTTGTCCTAAAAACTAGCTTTTCCGTTCTGCTGGATGTCAGTTAATCCCTTATGATTTGGATGTCTCTGTAACCATATGCAGTGTAAATAAACCAGTCAGTGTTCGTCAACAGTTCATGAAACTCAATCAAACAGATAGACTTCGAAACAATAGTGCTTTGTCTGAAAACGGGTAAGAATAATTTAACTTACTGATAATAGCAGGTTTAGTATTTGAAGTCTGCTTCTAGTTACACTATTTTACAAATATCATTTTCAGCGAAAATAAAAAATTTTATATCCGATTAAAGACAGTACAAAATTAAGGTGAGATTATTTTAACGAAACTTTGATGACAGGGTGATACATGAAATATCACTGTGTGAAGCATCACACTTACTTTATCTGTGCTTACATCTTCAACAACATTCATTGTCATTTACACCAAAATCAGTATTAACATCTGTCTGATGCCTTTTGCTAACTAGACAGGTACCAAACACATCGCACTTCAAAATCTGGAACTACAAAAGTAGAGTAGGTCACTTTCACTTTGCTCATATTTGAAATACAACGGTATTACAAATACTGTAACTTAATTTGAGATATCATACATGTGCGTAAAATGGCCTACTGTCGTAAAATGGTGCCATTTGAGTACATTATGAAAGCCAAGAAAGAATCAAACGTTATATTTGTCTACTTAGAGAATTACACAACCATATTCTTCTAAATGTTTCTTACCACATATGTTGTATCATCGAAAATCTGAAAATGATTGAAACTGTTCATTCTAGGCCTGTTTGAAGGAGTAATTACATGTATGTTACTGTGGCTTATATGTTACAGAACCTGCAGGGTAATTAATTTTCATTGCGTTTCACGCAAACTCTATCACCTATAATAAACGTTTGTTCAGTCGTTAGCATGAATCAAGCTGTAAAATCAATACACGAAGAAACTGCCTTCACTAACGCTCTTTCCGTTTCCTGTTGGATACATAGAGATCTGTGTGGCCAACAAAAATTGGTGCCATTCGAAAAAAACTATCATCATCTCTACACTACTGAGCCCTAACTTTGAAAACAAGGTAGAAGTTATGCATACCAGTAAAGAGATAACAAAATTTAAAATCACTTATACTGATGGAAAACTACTTCACTACAAATGAGTTTTTAAGCAAACAGTAAAACTACTATATCCATAACTTAATTACCGGATAGAAAAACAAAACTGAAGTAGATATTTTGATTTTTATAACTTACATGTTGACTATTCAACTTTTATTTATTTCCAGGTACGTTCTGAAACCTGCTTTGCTGAGAATACCAACTATTAATCGCTATCATCGTCAACTTATTTCTAGAAATAAATACCAAAAACTTTTTCAAAAGTCTGAATTCAATGCATCAGATAAGAAAAATCAAATCCAAAATTATTTAAGGTGTGCTTGCTGTTATGATCCACTAGACATTAGTTCAGAACGTGAACTGATTAATAAAATCCCTGATGGTGTAACATGTTTAGACTGGCCATTTAGTTCAACTACCGAAAAATATTCCTATCTACCATGGAACTACACAATACAATTAATAAACTTCACAAAAATTCATAAATTCATAGGAACAAATCTTTCACTGTTAAGTGGTCAAGATAATCCAGATGTTCATACCAATCAACAACATATTCAAACACCATTCAAATTACCTAAACGCTATCGGAAAGCAGCTAATGCAACAGCAACACACCAAAGACACGCAAGTGCAGGTCCAGCACCTTTACCAGGAACTGGTACCAACTCTGTACACAATCAGACAACATTTGTAAAAAGTAAATCTTGCTTTCCAACTTCAATCAAACACCAAAGTCACGAAAATATTCATTCAAAGAATCTGGATAATGATTTCCAAAGACAACACCAGTGGAGTTCACTAAAAAGAGAAACTGTTGAAAATATAACAGTTGACGTAAGTTATTTGAGTTATTCTAATACCTAATAAAGATTAAAATTATAATTTTCCACATGTACTGGGATATAACAGTGGTAAAGGATAGAAATCTGGTGTATGAAGAATACGATTGATGATATTAGATCATTAGGAGAAAAGTACGCTACGCATAGAAAGCAACTTCCACACAACTGTACGTTCTGAAACCTGCTTTGCTGAGAATACCAACTATTAATCGCTATCATCGTCAACTTATTTCTAGAAATAAATACCAAAAACTTTTTCAAAAGTCTGAATTCAGTGCATCAGATAAGAAAAATCAAATCCAAAATTATTTAAGGTGTTCACTGATCAGCGTTATTTTATATGGGAAATCCTACTAACTATCCATAGTTAGCCGTAAATGAATACATCAACAAAAGTGTGTGGGTCAGAAAAACCCTTTATTCCACACAAAATAAGTCATACTTACTAATGGAGACAATTACTATTTAACGGATCTGATAACAATGTGAATGGAAGCAAGACTTTAGTGAAAACAATTACATTTTGAGAACTTTTGTGACACATGAAAGTTGGATGTTGTAGTGCTATCGCACTACAACCTTAGAATTTCCCAGTATCTGTATTGAATGTTTTGAAATCTGGGTGTAAAAGATAATTCAGACTATTTTGTCCAAGTAAATAATCTTTTGTGTTGATCTGTTTTGAACAGAATTCACATTTATAGTAGTTATTGTCTAGACGTACTATAATATTTTAGATGAAGTTTACTCGTACAAAGAAAAACACTGAACTCTTGATTCTTATTTTCAATACATTTTACTCTGCAATTCACCATATTTGACAACAAAAGCAATGTATGCAACTTATCTTCCAAACGGTAATATTTGTAGTCTAATGCAAAGTGAAATCCATAACTTTTACAAGACGTACACAAAAATGATTATCACGCAAATGAGAACAAGACATGCAAAAGAACAATATCATTTTCAATCTCACATAGATAGTTGAACACGTATTCAAAAATTAGACCATTCATGTTCATTAGTTAGTCAATGATGAATGTTTTAAAACATTCGGATATTTATAAATAAGGTGTTTATAACAAAAATAACAGTTTTGACAACTATGGAAACGTTCTAAAACACTAATCAACGACCGATTTAGTATACATTTACTGACTAGTGGTTATTATTTAGTGTTGATGATGAATTTCTAATACTTTTATTAAACGGAGACTTTCACAAGAGTACTCATTTCTTGAATAATGGATATGTGCAGATGACACATTGAATATTCTATCAAGCGAACTCAGCAAATACTAATACTTGGAATCCAATTATCAAGTTACTCAACTGCCGTGTAATCATCCAAGTTGACCATGGATGAAATTCTTGAAAGTGCCTTGAATGAAATGTGGGCCAAAGATGTAGATATCCCAACGGAGAAAAGATTTTTCAAACTTTATGGATAACTTCATTCTACCACTCAGTAATAAACAAACCAGTGTAAATCTGGTTGGACCAATTAACTAAAACTACAGTATGTACATTTTACTATCAAAGTCTTAATTATTCCGGCAAGGTTGGTAACAAACAGTTTGTGCTTACCTAATCCGACTTCAAGACAAGGCTCTTTTAAATGTTGTATCATGACTGAAAGCTAGTAGAACTCACTTTTTGAAATACTCCCATATGGTCTAACGTGCAAACCATCTGCCACAAGAGCCTTTGTTCTTTGTCTTCATATCTTTCCACGAAATTAAAAAGGCAAAAGTGAATCTCTGGCATTTATCACTGAATTAGTGAGTACGGAAGGTCAATCTATGAGAGTTGGAAAATCCTGATTCTTAATAAATGGCTTCAGAATAAGAAAGAATGGAGTGATATTTCAAATTATTTTGATGTTCTTTTACTGCTTTCTGCAAAAGATTTCCACTCAAACGTTTACAGAATGATTCCTGAAGGTAAACCTCTCCTTGGATCTGAATATCTGGGCTGAACTCCTTACAAAAGTTATAGAGCAACATCTAGCAAAGAAGATTTTGAAACTTATACCTAACACATGTTAGATAAAAGCTAGATTAAGATATAGACTGGTAGAAACGGTGAATGTTACAATAACTAACGAAAACATTAACAATCAGAAATGTGACTGCAAGTAAAAATGATATGGAGATGTAAGTGAAGAACTGTTAATCTGAACAACCGGTTGATGAACACATCCACCTCACACTATATATAGCAGCTGGTAGGTTATAAAAAATATACAGGGTTCGTTAAAATTATCACAGCCATATATACTACCTGATTACTTTTAAACGGTCATAAATCTGTCTTTCGCAATGGCCTCTGAGAAGAATGAAAGAAAGGTGGTATTACGTAATCGCCCTTCCTTGGAATCCTAATATATTTTCATGAAACTCTTGTGAACGGTGTTACCATGTCCAAATCAACAATCAGTATAACCTTCAGAATCCATCAGTCCCATTTGTGTTTGTCTACTGTTGCCAGAAGAAAAATGTAGGTGAACTGAGACAGTAAATATGTTTTATTAGCATCTTACAGAGTCTTGAAAAACGTAGGGAGTTGAGTGCGTCATGTTTTTTATGGCAGACATCAGCCATCAATTCATAGAGTTCATAAGTTAAAAAAGTCATTCAAATGGAGAAGTATATGTGGAGGGAACAATTCTGTTTGTCCATCTATGTAATGGTTATTATATTTCTTGATATCTTCAAGCGGATGACTCATCGCTATTAGTTAGCTTTTCACTGACTAACACTTCCTTTTTCTTCTAAATTTGAGAAAGAAATGATTACTAACAGAAGTCTTACCGTCTGGATGACGAGACAAGATGTCGATAGTTAGTATCTAGTCTCATCCAACCTCATTTTACCGAAATACAATAAATGACAAGGAAATTTCAGTTACACCTGCTAGCAACAATATTACTTTAATCAACTCTCATTTGCTAATCAAGTAAGAGGGAATATTTAGCTTCAAGTGTCGACCAGTCAGTAAACCCTAGTGCCACTCATAAAGCATGGTCAAACGCATCTGGAAAATTTAACTGACACTCAAATGAAATGGCTTACTGTACTGAGGAATGTTTCTTTGCGGGGTTAAATGCAAACACAAACACTACATCCCATTATTTTTGTCATACCGTGGTTAATACTTTAGAAATGGACTGTATTGTTTTACTGCTGTCACTACATGTTTCTTTATCTTTATTTCACCCAATTCCTTACTGTTGTTTAGAATTCTGGACTGGCCATATCATTTTCAGTCACTAAACAGCGGCTTCCTCCAGAGCTTATCTTCTGTGTTGTATTTCACCCAAATATTTGAAGCAGAGAGTACCATTTAAGCTTGCAGTTATCAGCGTTCGCATCCTGATGTAGACAGGACAGCAGACAAATTTGGATAGAACTCCCAAAACCCCTACTATTGGTGTATGCTATATCTCAGAGACCTCCACAAAGACCTTACTACTTCTAGTGTGTTCTCCAAATGTCTATGCAGCTAATAATTTTGCTCATCCCTGCAACCCATGACACTGGCGCCCAGCTTTGCTAGAGTTGCTACTTTGATAAACAGAAATCCAAAAATATGCAGTTCAACTGGATTCTAATACTCAGTCATGTGATTAGGTTTAAGGCTCCGGCTACAATAAGAGCTAGGTTGCAAGAGGAACTACCTTTCTTCATAAATTCCATAATCAACTTGTTTATTTGATATACAGTATACAGTGACACAGTATTACTTACTTGATCACGTTTCAAGCATAAATTATTGCTCATAATCATATCAATATTATCATACCACTTTCAACATCTGATTTTTATAGTCATATCACCTCATATTCCTTGTTTTTGTTGGTAGCAAAATTTTCCATATCTCCGGTATAGATGTTGCGTCATTTCTATTACATATCCTGGATGCTAATTCGATGAACAGGGACTCAGTAATCAACCTCTCTCTCTCTCTCTCTCTCTCTCCACCTAATTATATTGGACTTGACTGAGTACAGTGGTTTTATCCCACCATATTGTGTGGTTGTGTGTAAATGTATGGATCTCAATAGTCGAGTTTCTTTCGAGATTACTGATCCTATAACTATTTGTCATTCTACATTTAGCTAAATTCCTATGCTCGACTATTCTGTCTGACTGACCCCAACCAGCTAGTTTGAACTGTGTACTTGACCTCACAGTCATTACATGGAATTTTATAGATTATATTATTTTGCTTCATAAACTCTGACTACGCTTTTGCGGACTGCAGTTCGGATGCTGCTAAGGATGATTTCAGTTACTAACTAGGTAACCCTCTCAATCAGCCTCTTGACGCTACTTGAAGATGTCCATGAGTGAGTCACGTATCTAGGGCCAGAGAAAAGTTGTTTGCGTAGTAAACAGATAAGGTTTTGACCGCAGCTCGAAAAGTAATGGTCAACTTCCCTAGTTTCGGATGGATAGCAAATTATTTATGGTAAGCATTAAATTCCACTAGTCACTGAAGTTTTGTTTCCTAATTTTCGATTTTTGTTCATTAAACCTAAACCACAATACAGAACGTCGAAACCAGATTTCTATGGTAAGAATGCACTGCCGATTCCCGCTGTTCTTAAAATACTAACCTGGATTCTGGTCATGTTCTAGTGTGCCAATTTCATCCTGTACTTCAATGATAATCAAAATCATTACCTCAACAGGTCTACATAGGCCGATCGGTTGCACCTCGTATCGCAAATAAACACAGAACCAAACCCGATTCAAAATAAGCTGTTCCTATGTCAGTGAACATTGGTTACACCTATAGAATGTCATGAACGCGATGAGTGAAGCTTGTCCATGTCATTTAGCTTATTCAGTTGAATAAAGTGCACCGGCCTACGTAAGTCGTTTTCATGAACTATCACATAACATTCATAATTCACATTACCTGTCACTTGAACAATCTTGAACCTAGCTGACCATGTTCCATGATCGCATTACATAAGTGAAGATTCGGGAACAGCCTCAAATACTAAATACATAAATCTACCCAGATGAGAAAGCTCACTCGAGGCTTCCTTTAGGGATAGTATAGAGATTCTAGTTAGAGAAATAACTCGATTGTTTGAGAATGGATGACAGACTGAGACGAGTGTCAGATCAATGCAGAAAGAGGCTAGCATCGTCCTTACTAATAAGAAGGGCCTATGTTGTGACATTTCAGCTGATGTATTGGATTTATGATGGTATGAAACAGTATTATTTATTAGACTGCGTTTTAAATAATGGACAACAGATTGTGGCCAAGATATGACTCAGTAAAAAATGTTGCTTCAGCTAAACAGGAATTACATTATATCATAGCGCTGAGGCTTAACTTTGATATTAGTTGCCTATGTAATGTTTGTGACACAATTTGCTACCAAATGCACTCAAAATATTGGTTACTGTCAAACTAAACAGCCTTTGTAAAAGCACACGAAAGAATAATTCATCATGAGGAATAAATTGGGTTTCACCCAGGTCATTGGTGAAATAATCACATTCACATCCCTTCAGATGATTGAAGTTAGTCACAGCTAATGCAGACCAACAGTTATCGCGTTTCTTTATACTAATAAAACTTTCGGCTCCTTAAACAGAACTAAGAGCCAGAATCATCTCTAGAAGGTATGTTGACAACTAAAAGTAGTACAGAAAAATACCTCCAGTAGAGTAAGGATACACTACCTCTGTCATTTATCTTTCCGAACGATTATTCGGCTAGATTCCGTCATTCTTTTTAAAATATATCATTCGTTTTATGCTGCAGAAGTTTGTAGGGAGAGTTTAGTGTTCTAAACTTGCTGCCAGTAAAATGTCTTTCCAAAGACGCTGTATTGCTATTCTGCAACATACACGTCACTCAAACCTCGCTCAGTCAGTTGTTCATCAGTTTTTTAATTATTGTACGGGCGTCGCAACAACAAAATACAAAGTAACTTCTCCAGATTCATCAAACCCACTCACTCTTGATGCACTGTCTAAAGTATTCAAAAGTTTACCAGATCCAAGCAACTACATCATTCCTTCTGGAATTGTAACAGGTTAGATTTCTAAGCATATTTCGACAGCCCGAATTATATATGCAACTCTTCACCACCTCTGGCACCAATGAAACGTAGTTTTGAATGCATGATGTCAAGATTTGACAATGTTTATATATATCTATAAAATGTAGCCCCATCAAAGCCAAAGATGTTCAGTAACTCCATGCGTTCAATCAGAAACGTAAAAGTAAAACTACTTGAATCTTGGGAAACATTACGTAATTAATTCAAAGGTTAGGTGGCAAATTTTTGGGGTCTGTAGGATCACCATTCAATAATTGAAGTCTGAGTGAAACACTTGACTCGGCAACTCGGAAATATTTTATGCTGTCACTCAATAACTACAGATGTCAGCAATCAGACATGTCTCAAGATCAAAACCAGCTGCGATAATGCCGAGGTTTACCTACATCTATTTCTGTAAAGAGAGAGACGCAAAAGTAATTTAAGTTCCATTACATGTGGCATTTTCCAGCCATTCTGTCGTTTTTTAACTTTAAGTTTTTTCCCTTGATAACATTGTGCTGTTTTGCTCAGAGTATTTTCCTGCACCCATACTGTATAAAATGTACTTTAAACAAATGAAAAAAAGAAATGAACCAACAAGCAAAAACATGCAGTAGTTAGAGTCGGTATTTATTCCACCGGCACTGTTCTAGAGGCTTCCATACTAACCAGTATTTACAGTTGTCTAGAGTCGCTACAAAAGTCTCAAGGTATTCACTGTGTGGCGTAAAATAGTGAAGTGAAAAATGGTTCCCTTCGGAATTTTAATGGAAAATTGTTTAGTTACAATTGTTTGAGATAAACCTAACAGTTGAATCCAGTCATTTTTCCCAATATAACGCTAATATTTGTTGGTGCATTCTAACTCAGTGTCTCAGTCTTGAGATTATTTGACTTAGTACTATGAAGTGTCACCAGTTAAGATCAAAAACCAAAACCAGATACCAATCTGTTACAGCTTCAAGTATACTTCTGGTTGAATTATTATTACTATTTATTTTTCCCTTGTGTTCCTAGTGGAAAATAAGGTTTCAGTAGCACGCCTCAGTTTCACCCTCTTCTCTGCAGTCGTTTGAATACGGCTCCACAACTGTCAACAAGCTTTCATTTCTTCCTCACACAATCTCCTCCATGTCACATTCACCTCGGATGCCCAGCTCGTCGTTCCCCATTCGGCTTCCACTAGACGGCCTGAATCATGATGTCCCCAATCGGTCTTCTCAGTGTATACCCAATCCAGTCCATCTCCACTTTCGTCTGCATATTTCGTGGGCGATGGATTCTTGGTTGGTTCGTTGTCAGCCAGCCAGCAAATCAGCCAGCCAGCCAGCCAGAGTTCCTTGTTGCTTGTTCTTAGTATTCTGGCCATCTGATCTTCAGTATAGAGTGAGCGTAGGCGGCAGATGTTGATGTGGTGTATGTCTGTAGTTTGTTGAAAATGCTCTTCGTAACACACCGAGTCTCTCAACCACCACATAGAAGCACTGACTCACTTGACTGACATCAGTGTTGAAAATCCGAATCTTGTTCACGCTTTATGCTGAGTGGAGTGCAGTGGAGTGTGGTAGATCCACACACCGATTTCAGGTTAGTGCAGGAAGGCCTATCTTGCTGTCTTTCCAATCCTGGCTTCGACATCCTCATCTGTGCCGCCGCCTGCAGTTGAAACGATGCCGTCTGGACAGGAAGGTGAAAGAGACTACTTCCCTTCCGTTTCTCCTGTTCATAGTGATTGATGCTTCTTCTTCTCCTTCTTATTCTTCTTCTTAATTGGTTATCTTCATCATCTCTGTCTTCTCGACGTTCACATGAAGCAAGTTCCGTCTTCACTGCCCCACCTCTTCTGCAAACTTGTTGATTTTCGCCTGTAAATCTTCCAGTTTGTGCGAGAAGACATTAAACATAAGTCATCATTGGTGAAATCCAATTCTTCTCCTGGAGTCCTTTCATCGGTCGAGCCAGTGTATACCCATCTTCTCGCTCCTCACAGTTTGTCACATGATCCAGTCCAGTCCAGTCCAGTCCAGTCGACCACAATCAGGAAGATCATTGGTGATAGTAGGCGGCAAACTTGTCCTACTCCTTCCTGTCTTCACTTCAAAGGCGTCACTGAGCTCCCCATTGTGGATCACTTGGCGTGTGGCATCATATAGCATAGCGTATAGCTGTTGAATCAGGTCAGCCAAGCTTTGTGGCACTAAAACCGTAGTGTTGAACCAGCTGCTTGCCAAATTACTTCTCGGTCGACGCTTTCGAACGCCTTTTCAAAGTCGATGAAGTTCAGGTAAAGATTCAGTTGACCGCCATTTTATGCTGTGTTCTATAATGCTGCCTAGTGGATGTTAGAGTTGTAATTTGATTCGCACATGATTTATTCTTCCCGAAGCCAGCCTGCCAGCCTGCCAGCCTATTCGGGTAGTAATTTTGAATGCAGAGCATTACTTATTCTCTCCAGGATAATGTGGCATAATATTTTGTTTGGGGTGGACACGGGTGAATCATGATTTCTCTCCAGTTCTTGCAAAGACTTATGTCTCCCTTGTCTGGGAGTTTGACGAGTTAGCCTTCCTTCCCTCCTTGCAAATCTTCTGCAATAGTGGTGTGAGCATGTCTGTTGTTGTCTCCGCGTCTGTATTCAGTGCTTCAGGCAGAATTCCATCTGGTCCTGCTGCTTTCACGGATTTCAGAACTTCACGCTTGTCTTTGTCAAAGGATTCGTGTTCACTGATAGATCTGTGGCTAGACTGGTGCTGGTATTTCTGGATGAGTTGCAGGTGGTGGTCGTGGTCGATTGAAGAGCTTTTCGAATTGGTCAGCTTATCGTTTCCTTTGTTTCGCCTCTCTGATCGTAACTAAGTTTCCTTCACTATCACTCATTCGTTTCACCTGTGTTGATCTCTCCCCTTACAGATAGTAACTTGGTTATTTGATATAATGTTATCAGGTCTCTGTCTCTCCTACCTGCAGCCTGTTCTGCTTCACTTGCAAGTGTGTCGTAGAAGTGTATTTTGTCTTTCCGTGCACTCTTCTTGACTTCTTTGTCCAGTGTAGTGTTTATACGTTGTGTTCACTTCCTGTTTTCGATTTTCATCCCTGCACTGCACTGCACTGCTTCATCTTTTGTTTCACCATCTTTCTCTCCCTCCTCTATCAGCCTCCATGTGTCCTTCGACATCCATTCCTTGTCCTGTTTCTTCTTCACTCCGAACACGGTTATGCAGGTTTCCTTCCACATAGCTTTCAAATAGTTCCAGTGTTTTTCCATTCAGGTTTCTTCGGGAATATCGATTAATGTCTCCCATTTTGTTCTGATGGCTGGTATGAAGATGTCCTTTGTAGTTTCATCCTTCAGTTTCTCGGACGAGATGCTACAGATTAAATTTAACTCTGTCTCGTAGTGTGATAAATGATGCTGAAAACTTTTTGATAGATGTTTGGTACTGACGTTATCCTCAAGTAACGTTTAAGACTACAAAATGTACATCTAAATAGAGTGACATCTTTAGAAAGACGATTAAAACACCCTTAGCTGATTTTATTTAACAAGATACTAACACTTTACTTTGGGAATAATGAAATATGTTAAGGAGTTTTTAGCAGTAGGAAATCTCCAGTTCCAATAAGTGTCGAAATATAACCATTCCTTTTCTATGGTGTACTGTTTTCGACACTCTAGAAGTATTCGGCAAAAGTTTAAAATTAGACTTGCTACAAACTGGTAAACACAAATTAGAATCAAGAATAGAGTCATTAGTTAACCTATAAAAAATGCTACAGCGTTGACACACGATATATCTTAATCCAAACAAGAAGATAATTCACTTTGAAAGCCACTCCTTTTAAAACTAACACAGGCTTAGATTTTTGAGCTATTGTATGGTTTCCGTCATCCATTTCAGGGAGCATTATTAATCATATTGTAAATGCTGTAACACGATCTAACAGTTATAGTCTAGAAAAATTGTATTTACAGGCATACACCATGGAACACATGATTTTAGTAATTACTTACATCAAACCTTCTCAACTAAATTCCCCATAGAGATCACAAAAAGAACATTTTCGATCATGATTCAATGGTGAAATTTACAGATTTCCGTTAGCTTAGAAACACACTGACTAGTTGACTTGTAATTTTTTTTTGAATGTGATCCTTCAAATAAACGATAAAACATCATTCTGAACAAAATACTGTGCAAACTAACTCAAGATTTAACATCTTAGGTGGAGACATCACATCATGAAATGAGAGTGGTTGTTCATACATTGTGAAAGAAATTAATTCACTTGCTTATCGACGGTTAATTTATGCCTTGCAAACCCTTTATGGTTATTATTAGGTGATAAATTTGAGGTTCTTTCAATGGCCGGTTATATTAGAACACTACCAAAACTGATGTTCCATAAACTATAATATGGTCAGTATGACTTTATCCTAACGACTATAACAAAAGATACTTAGTTGTTTTTAAGTGATTTCCATTGATTAGGATAGTACTCGTTAAGATCAATTGCCAGGGTGGTTCAATATAGGAAAGAACCCAAAGAAAAGTAGTGCGTGCAATCGGTATATAAACCAGCCTGATCTCATGCTATCATTTATTTGCATGAGTATCTAGGTATGAGCACTTAAGAACCAAACAACGTGATTGGTTAACTGTTATTTTTCGCTCTTGAAGTCTCGTCACTTGTATTCACTGTTTTCTGGGTGCTTTTGTAATTTCATCTTAACTTATAAGTTGAATAATTACTATATTAAACTCGAATACTAGTACCTTTCTTCTTCTCCCACCCACTTCTGGTTAGCTCACTTAAACAAATCATTTCAGTTGTATGTACACTATCTTTACCTCTTAATGAGCTTCTTTTAAACTACTGAACAGTAAAATATACAGTCCCCATTATCTGGTGCTAACTGATTCGATGCATCTGTTTAACTTCAAAAGTAACATCACTGACTAGAATCTAAATATGAACTCAAGAACGACATTTAAATACCTTAAACTCTTACATCATATAACACTTTAATATGTCTGTAGGTAATAATCAATGAAGAATTCTCTATTAGATATTAGAAGTCAGTAGTAAGGGAGCCACCGGCCTCGTCTGAACGCCTGTTACGGAGGCGTATCTTCAGTCTTGAAGAGACTTATATTACCCCAGATACTCGAACCCACTAGTCACTTAGCAAGTGACATTACTGTCAGCTACCATTTGCTGGCCTTTTCCTGTTGAACCCATTGTGACATAAGCATAAAGTTATCTTTCAGCTAAAACGTGTGATATGTGATGGAAAATAATGAAATATTCATTTATAACAATTAGTTCCTTCTACTTCTTCTCATTGTTTTGTCAAAATATTCCTTGCATAGGTGAGCAGAAGCTTTGAAATCAAATATTCATTGTTTGTGCAAAACATACAGCAGAATATATTAGCATAATGTTGGAAATACAAAACCCACTCTAAGCTTTCCTCATATTTTTTATAGCCCACCTTGGTTCCAGTCATAGATGATTATATATATATATATATATATATATATATATATATATATATATATATGCAAGTTCCTAAAATCGGACACTTGTTCAATTAGTCGTATATATAGTTCAGTTTTAGTACAAATCAATATGACACACTAACTAGGCAAAATAAAATCAATCAGAAGGTAACTGTCACTTAATAACTTCACTGTGTATAATCTCATAACTTTTAAGCATATATAAGCAGTCGTTTGTTATCATTTTATTTACATTGAAAAGTACTTTGTGCAGTGTTTCAGCAACAAAATGCTACAACCACTGGATTTCTTTTGATAAATTGAAAAGATGAAATGTGCATAATCCATTTCAACGGAAAGGATTTGTAATAGCACGAATATCTTAGAGGGAAAGTTTCTGACTTCAGCAGTGATTGATGCCCCCAGCCAAGGTTGCCAATGACTCTCTGTGATTAGTGCCGACAACCATGAGACCCTAGTCCTAAGCTTCCTGTACGTTGACCCCGAACATGGTACAAGCTCACTGTGACTTCAGATTACTTAGTGGTCGCATTTTTTACTTGATCAGTAGGTGTTGATTAACACAAAGAACCTAAAAGCTACATTTTTCGGCCCCATAGGCCGAATTATGTACTATCTTTACTAATACACAGAAATGCGTGGTCGTATGTCACTAATACTCTTCAAATCCTAGTTACACCCTGCTTTCAGGAAGATGCAGTTCAGTCTTCAAAATAAATGCCTTTGATTCTTAGGAGACTATTTTTAATGCAGAACCGTACTAAACGATACTAAACTTTGGACCTCGGTTTTTGATCGTTTGACATGAGATCGAGGTTTGTGGTTGTGTTCGCACCACAAGTGTGTTTTTGTTTTAAAGAGTAAACTTCTTGAATCTGATCTGCCGTCTACGATCACGCAAAGACTTCCCTGGATATCAAGTATTTTCATGTAACTTTAGTCCATGACTTCACCCTTACATTCTGCAGAGATCTATGTTTATTATGCCAGAAAACTTATACCAACGATATGATATTCTAATTCCACCAGCGTTATCTAGCTGGAAACTTCAACTGCACGGTCCTTCAGATTCAACATATAAAAGCTGGGGAAAATGACTATCAGCCACCTGAAAAACCAGACAATCTTTTTCAGTCAAGCCATTGTGTTCACCTCCGAGATAAGGTTTGCTTCTAAACTGAGTTCTGAAATATCTGGTTCATTTAAAGACTGAATCAGAATTAAGCTTCTTGACACAACATAAACTACATACTGATAAGGCTTAAAAGGTAAGGAGGATGTACAACTGCTGAAAGGGATGTTGGATCTGATGGTGAAGGCTCAAACGCTAACTGAGTCATATACTGAATACATTTTGGATTGCTTAACAACTTTATTACAGAACAAAGGTCAAACAAGTGAGACGGAGTAAAGTACATTACAACTGCCATATTATCTATGTATAAGGCTTTTTCGGAGCATCCCACATAATATTAATGGTTTACAGTGGCTAGCCGTGGAATCCAGGACGCGCGTTCAGCCCTATTTGGGACTCGTCAGCTGGATACACCTGCCTCCCAGTGAGTGACGTTGTTCCTATCGGGACTCAAACTCGGGCTCGACCGCTTCAAACGCCACAGCATTACCCACTAGACCACCGATCCACGATAGCCACTTCTTGTGCGATGGGTATAGTACAAGCAACAACACTAATTCCACATAATACTCTATATTAATGCAGCATTTCAAACTAAAAAGTTCATATGGCTATATGTCGTGACTTATATGAGTGGCAAAACTATTTAATACCTCAGATTCATATATAATTACTATTTATTCAGTCACAGAAGTAGTTACCTTGTTGGACTATGAATGGCATCTGGTACATAGTTCGATGATTTTGGATTCATCCAAGAAATGTAGAGATTTCAGCAAACCATCGATGAGGAACTGAATGAAACTGCTTGTATTCAATAAATCCTTTTTTCTAATGGTCGTTCACCTGAAATGAATGTAAAGTTACTACTAACCCCCATCTCACTGCTAAACGCCTTGCACCATTAATTGATAAGTATTTCTACATTATACTGTGCATGTTTATACAGATTGTTTTCGTTGAACTTCAGCTTTGGTGATAAATGCTTATGAGTCAAGCTCGGACTTCAGTGACCCTTTTCGCAGCCATCATGAAACTATATCTGGCAACCCAATAAGAAATCACCTCCAAATGAACCTAAATATTGGTGTTTCAATGATACAGAATCATACCATGCAATTTATGTTTGACAGAGTCAAACGGTATTATTTAGCTAAGCTATACCTTGAGCACAACCACACAAAAAAATTGGGACGAAGTATTTTTTTTTTCTAAAAACTAACTCAAGTGGAGAAAGATTGATGACCGAATATTTGTTTATTGAATCAACATCAAATACACAGAATATGCATCATCCAAATGCTGCTACCTATATCACAGGGTAGAATGAATTAGAACTACCTGAAACATGTCTCAGAGCTATGCTGTTACCTTGATATGACTATGGATAATAAATTCTATCAAAACCATTATCCAGTGAGTAAAACTGCTCAGCTGTGAAGTGCAACTACTCAACAACCTGAAATGGAGTTGCAAACTACCATATAGCTGTGGCTCATTGGTTAAGGTAATTGATTTTCAACCGGTGTGCCACGCGTTTCACCTACTAAGGTATGGGCAACCAGATAGTACTACAACCCCCTAAACAATAGGTGTGGTTCATTGCCTGTTACAAGAATGTACTCGTGGCTGCTGAGTGCATTTTGGTTTCCCACTCTTAGTTTTATTCATATTAAAATAGTCATATCTAAAATAAAACTGAGAATCTCCTGTTCACAGGTTTTTTCAACAAAATTCACGTTATATTACCGTATTTAATTTGGTTTACAATAAGAGATCTATGGACGGCATTTATTGCAATAGGGTTTCTATAAACTAACTAGTAACCGAATGACAGTAGTTCTGATAATCTATGCTTTGGTCTCAGACGAACTAAATGAGTTATTTTGATTCCGGTTTGCAATACTAGTAAAACATTTCTCATCTTACACCCTGTATCCATGAAGAAAGAATAAGTTTCTTCTAAGCTTAGATGCTTCTGTCTGTTTTTAGTAATAAATAAGGAACCTGAATTTTTAGCGTGTTCTGTATTTACGAAAGAACTTATGGAATAAAATCTATGTAAATACTGACACTAAGCAATCATAACTAATTCTAAGGAATAAAATCTAGTCAGCAGATATATGGTTTTGTATACTATCTAACCACCACAATTGTTGCATCTTATCCCACAATTTTAGACCGAAATAACAGCTCCACTGTTCAAGTTTTCACACCTTTCTACGAATGCCTCAAGTCGATTTTGTAAAGTTCCTGGGGAAAATGATGCAGTAAGCTATCGTCTTTATCCAAACAATCCTACTCTGCTGACAAACTGTAAGACCATGAATAACCAGCATACTTTAGGAAATTCCAAAACTTTATCAACATCTTCTTATGCACTCCTATCCCCAATGAATGATGGAGGCAGAATGAACATGTGCTCAAGTTTTAGTTCAATGCCAAGAAGTAACTCAGAACTTATGGTAGAATCGTTGTCTACACGTAACGTTACGTTCTCCCGTATCCATCTTCCAGAATCAATTGCTATTCGACTGAATACCAAAATCTGCAAAAAAGAGCACGATGCTGAAAGTAAATGCATCAAAATTACTGATAACAAAGAGAAAGTTATTGCTTCGTGTATGATAAACACGAATAGTCCGTTAAATAAAACACTTACAGGTTTCCAACACTTCCAACTTAAGCCTATTGATCATCCTGATAGAATACTTCCACTAGAGACGAAGTGTGATACTACAGGATTCAACCATCTGGTATTCCACCAACGTCTGAAGGCTACTTTTGGTATACTAGTATTTTGTAAGGTAGGTTTCATTTGTTTTTCGCTTTGATTTTATATTGAAGATAGCAAATCAAAACCACATGCACGTTGTTCCTTTACACTAGGACCTTTTTATATGAAGACTACTGATACCACTTGTCTGCCAAAATAATCGTTATAGCGATAGAGGTTCTAACCTCCTACCAACTGGTCGAAATTCAAATGACCAGTTCAACCAAGTGCAGTTCCGCAAATATGAACGTGGTATAGTTTATGTTATTATGAGTTGAACAACTATCAAGGATCAAATAGTAATAGATACTTGCTTCATAGAACCCATGTGCCCCCAACTATACGGCATCTGAAGACCATTTTGAATGCTTTTCTAGTAGCCCCATTGGAAAAATTGACAGACACTCCCCTCTCTAATTTCACTGGTTATTGAAAAGTGGTTTGTATTGTTCAGAAGTGTCTAGTCCATTGTCCGAAACCTTTTTATCAACGTATTTCCATCAACACTAAATAAAACGTTCAATCAAAAAAGCTAACTCTTAAATTTATCTTGAACACATCAATCAAGAAGAATATTTTCCCACCTAGAAATAGTTTTTCAAATATACGATTGCAAAGATATTGTCACCTATATTTGTTTCGCTTCAATACACTGAGGTAATGCACTACATGGTCATAAAGACTTAACAATACTAACTAATGTCATTACACCATTTTTTCCATAATTTACCAGATTTATCAAAACGGTCATTCTTGTTACTGCTAAATTGAATCTAAGCAGATAATAACTATGTGCTTACTTACAAAACTAGCATGTTTCAACTAAATTAAAAAGTTTCATATCTATATATATCCTAATATAATTTCCTGTTTATCTGCAGGTAAGTATGAATACCTATGTACCAAAATCCCTGGGTGATTTAATTGAAACACTAAGTAAAGAATACGACAGTCGATCAAGAGGCAGATATTGTAGACAACAGACAGAAAATCAACAGCATAATGCCAATCGTTCGAAAAGTTATGTACAATTAAAACGACAAGAAAGCTTTCGAGAGAAACATACTATCAAACAACCAGTAGTGCGTTCGAATTCCTTCACTTATAAAGAGTATCATAAAAAATTTAAAAAGAATGTTGTTTAGATAAATATATGTTGGTATTCATTCTCCTGTTGCCATCAGTAATAGAAGCACCATCGCTACTACTTTCGTTATCATTATTATTATTATTATTATTATTATTATTAGTATTAGTATTATTATTATCATTATCATTATTATTATTATTATTAGCAGCAGCAGCAGCAATAATAGTAAATAACTCTACTGCAAACTTCTTGTTACTAACAAATAGCTCGTTATTCAAAAAGTTGTTCAATACCCTTTGCTTTATTGACACAACCTATTGGCAGTTAGTTTGTACAAAATAAAACGAGAATTTGATCCACATTTTGGATTATCAAGTCAAATATCCTCCTTGATATTGGTATATTTTATTATTTTCTTATGAAGAATGTATTTTAGTGACATAAATTCCTAGTCGTCATATTTATTAACTTATAATAATTACTTTTTTCAAAAACATTTTTAAGAAAAACTTATTTGATTTAGTGTACATATTCCAAAGATGACTGTTATCCTTTAATATGCTGAATACTATTGTGCGAATAACTCGCAAACCATATTTTTATTTTACTACTAGGCCATCAGCCTGTTATGGTGATACATTAGCTTTACAAAATACTTACTCAGATTAGCAAAAGTATATGACCTCCTAGACTGAGACTAATGAAGTGAGCATTGATCCAAGACACAATGATTGAAAATGTGATGTGTGAAATTACACGTTTGCAATAAAAAATTACAAATACGCACTTTGTTTTCGAATGAACTACTGGTTCACTAGATAACTGTTATGCATTCATTGTAATTTCTAAAGTGGAAAGCAAACAGAAAGGTATATCAGTGTAAAACCTTAGATAGAAGTGCACGACTTCAAGTTACTACATTTCGAAACAGCACACAAAGAGGAAATGATGGGTTTTGAAATGAACAAAAGGAATACGAGACTAAATAAAGTGGATCACTAAAGACTGATGAAAATTTCCAAGATGCAAAGGACTGAATACATCTGATTAGCTGTGATCGATTTTGCGTAATACCACTAAGTGACATCAACCACTGATTCATAGCATCTCATAGACTTCAACCAGCCAACTCACACCCACGTGGCTCAGACTAGCAGTCAGATAACTGGGGTGCTGGTTTCATCTCTTGGTCTAATTACCCTTAGCTTTCTCCCAGTCTAATCCTACTTCGGGTAATGCTGAACATAGAGAAGAATAATGGCTAGACATGTACAACATATGCCTAAGCTACTTCAGTTCACAAAGTCTCACCTCATCAATCATCCAGCTTTCATTACCTAGTACTTAACATCGCAGTTTGGCCTTGCTTATGATGTGGTTACACAGAAGCCAACAATACTACAAAGAAACTAATCACCGGTAGTATGTAGCTTTTCCATAAATTTTTTGGCCTTAAAGACCATGTATCATTATGACGAAGTGGATGAACTACATAAAACTCACTTTCTGACAAGTTAGTCAGATATCTCATCGACACGGTTTAGAAAAGTAAAGCTCAGACAGTGCCTTTGTATTTGCGATTATCCTACTGAAAATGGTGCGATAAATAAAATAAGGTGGTTAAGACATTCTCTATCCTGAAACAGATAGTTAGTACAGAACAGAGTAGGAACACATTCTGATCTTTAATCGAGATATATATAAGGTGCTGTGTTTTAGACACGTCTTCATCTAATGCGACTATATTGTCTGCATACTGTAAACAAACTAGGTAATTTACGAGCAGTAGACCAACTTCTGAGAAGTAAGTGGTGTCTTTTATTGCACTCATTAGTCCACTTGCATATTTGTAGCAGTGATAATGGTAGGCATCCTTTGTCGATACTCTTGATTTTTGCTATGTAAGATGACAATATTTATACGCTCTAATATAGCCGTCTAAGTTTTAGTAAGCAACCTTAAATAACATACATATTGCTAGTTCAGCACCCAGACTCCCCTACAACTTTCGACCGGAGTCTATGGCAAAAACATGGTGTCAGACTTCTGTAATTTATGATCTGGGACTTGATGAAGGGTAAAAATGTAATCAGTACAGTGTATTCATCCCTGAAACTCTAATGAGTTTCTCGAGTCTGTTGTCCCTCAGCTTCAGTGTAGCAGTGAGGTCACAGAAATCTCAGTTATTATAACCATTAATTTCTGATCGTTATCCTAAGAGCCTCTAGAAGACAAACCATCAGGTCCTGCTACCTCATCTTGCTGAAGGCTAAAAACTTTTGCGAAAGTTGGAAGACCATAATTTACACGCCATCCAGGCTGAAGTTATGTATCAAAGAGTAAATATATCTATGCCACTGTGATCGATTTTCAGTCTCTTCACCAAGAATCACTAACCATTGATCCCTATCACCTCGAATACCCCAAACAGGTAGTCCACACCTCCCCACATGGCTACAACCAAGAGTCAGAGACTCAATGCACTGGTGGCATATCTTAATCTGGTCATCATGAGTCATCTTCCAACCTTTTCCAACTTCTGCGAGCACCACACATTGTGGCAGGCGATGGCTGGGAATCCGCAGCACATGTACAAGTCACCATCAGTCGTTAAAGGTCCGTAACCTTATCGACTGACATTTTCAGTGTACTTCACCTAACCTCAACATTGTTCACATGCTGATTCCACCTAACATGAGCAATGCTAAGGCGATACCGGTGGTCAAAGTGTCCTAATATTTTGCAGTGCAGCATATTCGCCATTTGATAAGCAGTTGGAAAAAGCGAGCGATGATCAACATTAAATGGACCTATGTTCCAAAATTTGCTCAAGGGTAAACACATCTGACCTATACACCCTTTCAGGTCTGAAATCTGTTTTTCTGGAGTCCATTGTTCTTGAGTTCCAGTTGGCCTTCTGATTACTATGGACTCTGCGATCTTGGACACGATATTAGTAGGACTGATTTCCATGTTTTTCACTAGACTTTTTGTCTTGCTTATAAACTGAAATGATCAGTGATATAGACCAGTTTGGTGAAAATACCTCTAGTTCCCATAAGCCAAGTGGAATAACCGTTGCTCCACTCAGTAATTTTATACCTCCTTAAAAACTTCAGGTTGAAAACTGCCAAGCCTGCTGCTTAGCGTTGTTTCAAGTTTGAAACAACCTTCTAAACTTCGAGGAGTGTTAGAAGATTAACATCAACACCCCATTCAGGTTCGGGCTTATGCCGAGAAAATCAAGCGCGTGGCTACAGGTGAGTTGGACTGTTCTTCTGAATGTTTCTACATTGTGGTTGCACATCCTGAGACGTTATCACGAACACATCCTCCTCAGCAATGGTCTTGTTAAACACCATCTTCTTGTCATTATCTTTAATAGGCCTAGACAATAACCTACTATTAGTTAACGCTGTTGAATTCGCCATCCTTTCACACTTAGTCGATTTGCCTTTTAGCTGCTTTCGGTCCTCATTGTGGTCTGAAATAGCTGGAATGTGTCTTCTAGCATCAATAAGTTCGAATGAAGTTGTGACGATCCACTGACTTTTACTAACCGTTTGATGTGGGTTACCAAATGTGCTTACCACCGTTTCCATAAGAGACTGTATATCAACATACCATGATTCATCGGAAGGAAAATCGCTGCCATTTCCAGACATATGCTTATCTACATTCTCCAGAAAGAGAAACCAACATTGCTTTAATTTCAGCGGATGACAAGTGAAGTAACGTCTTCCTTTACACTTGAAATTAGTGTTGGCCATAAACAAGCGATTGAAAAACACGATCACCGTTGCCGATTCGTTTACGTGGAATATCGTAGATACCTAGAAGATGCCTTTCTGATTGACTCAGCTTTCATAATTGAGTGACGAAGTCACCTGCTAGCATTGTAGTGGGCGCTGCTGATCAGAATGGATATAAGTAGTATATGTTGAGATGGCGGCAGAAATCATAGGCAATTACCAGCAATGGGTAAAGTTTCTACCCAGAGAAACGCAAGAGACAATGTGGCTGTTTTACGAGTAAATCGAGATGGAAACAGAAGAGAAAATGAAGCACATTGTGTAAATGACTATTTTAGTGGAAAGTGTACAATATTTCATCACTACTGTACAAGGCGTCAATAATAAACATACTTCTCTGTGTCTCAGTCTCGTTGTTTCCAATAGTATGACCATATGTAAACGTTTTACTGCATGTAGCGAGACTGGCAGATTATGATCGAATTCATTCTTTGCATCATCCGAAGGGTAGTCGGTGGGTGCAAAGGAGAAGATTACGAACAGGCGTAGACTAGTTTCACGACCCTTCCCAATTCTTACGGATCTTTATAGTCAGACAGCACGCAGATCGTTGCTAACTAGTTTCCAGGCAAAAAGTGCGTTTTCTGCTCTGCAACTTAATGTTACCCCTGCACCAGCAAATCAACAAGAGCCAGTCACCGAATCTCCTTATAGTGGTGGAATAAATTTAGCAGATTCATCACACTGTCCAGGTAGGGTCAATTGAATGACCACATGACCCCGTATGTGCGTCTCTGAAACACAGAAAACATTCATAGTAAGAGACACATTAGTTCGATTTGGTATTGTTTAGAGGTTACGAGTTCAAATGTGGAATTGAAAGCGTGGTTTAGGGAAAGTAGGAAAATCCTTCGCTGCTCAAGATTGCTATCGATAGCCAGAGAGGGAAAGAGTGAGGAAGTTGTAAGGCGATGAATTTCCGCTGCCGAAAGTATAGAGAGAAGAGGAAAAAAGGTAAAAGAAGAAAGGTTATGGTTAGTTGAGCGTCGTATAGTGCTAGAAGCGTGCTCATTTGTTTGAAATCCTACAAGGTGCCTGAAGAAGAAATCTGATTAGTTTTACGTGAAAAAGAGCCCATGCAACACGTCATTTAGGCCTAGATACTCAACCTTTTTGAGATTTCAATGTGCTAACGCCTGATAGGGAAAACTGTATGCCACCAGCGCTGAAACACCGCAGAACAGGGAAGAGTGCTCTACTTCAGAGGCGGACCTTTTATAACCTCTCTTCCCCATAAATAAGGTAACACCTGTATGGTATTACTGGTCAGCCATAGAAAACACCTTATTACTACCATACCTTTAGCTTTCGAAGACGTCAAAGAACGAATGCATCTGCGCCATTGTAACCGACTTTCAGCCGTTACCATGAGTCCTCAACCACTGTTTCCTATCGTCTCGGAGATTACAGTTAGGTAGTCTGCATCATGCGACTCAGACCAACAGCCAATGACTTCAAGGAATATTTTCACTTCCTGTTTTGGCCAACCTGAACCCCCTTCAAACCTAATCCAACTTGCTCTAGAATTACACGTCGAGATAGGCGGTGGCTCGATATGCGTAACAAATATCCAAGCCACCTCAGCCGATGAAAGTTCATAACCTCATCAATCGATATACCTGTCTTCCCTAGTACCCTTCGTCTGACCTCAACATTGCTCACACGGTAATTCCCACCAAACGCGAGAAATGCTACGAAGACACTTATGACCGAAACCCTGTGACCGCTTCTAATTTCAATGGCCATACCTCACAGCCGTAAAACAGGACAAAACGGAATCCAGCATAATATACTCGTCCTTTGACTGATGGTCACATATCCCGACGGCGCTACAGATGACACAGGTTGGCAAATGCCAAACGGGCCTCCTGTATCCGAGCTGAGATTTCGTCATCAACCACTCCGTTCGTGCTTAAGGAGCTGCCCAAGTAAGTGAAGTGGTCGAAGCAGTTGCAGACCAGTCCTGGGGCACCATGTTACATTTGACAAGTGAGAAACGCATACCAAACACACTCAGATTTCCGCTCCACGCATTTAGAAAACCTCGCGTTTTGCCAGCATCACCCAGCAAGATAATATCGTCTGTATACTCCAAATCGAGCAGATGACCTGCAGGGAATAGATTAGTCCCTGTAACGTCTAAGATACTTAAGGTAGTGTCCATTAATGCGTCTATAACGAGGCTGAACAGGAACGGTGATAGTGGGCATCTCTGGTGGACACTACCCCATGAACCTTTACACCGCTGCGTGACCTTAATTAGGAGGCTTTCATATGTATCACACACTTGCTCGGTAATCCCTTCATAGTCAAACACTGCTACAACACCTCACGGTCGACAGAGTCGAATGACGCCTTCAGGTTAAGAAATATGGCAAGTATCGGCTGCCGGTAAATATGCCTGTTCCAGAACCGGTTTGAGGGTGAATAATATGATCGATGCACCCCTTCAGTTATGGAACCTGCAGGGTTCTCGTGGGTTTGTTGTTCCTGAACTCCACTTAAGTGTCGGATTACTAACAATTTTGGACACAATATTAAGCAAACTAATTCACAAGACTTTTCTCCTTTCGTATATACTGAAATGACCGGTGAAGTAGGTCAGTCTGAAGGCACCACCTCTGATCCTCATGAACTACCTAGCATCTCCGTCACTTTAATTGTTAATATCCCACCTCCATTCTTGAAAACTTTGGGTGGTAAACTGTTAGCTCCTCCTACTTCGTATTGTTTCAGGACCGATACAGCCTTCGAGGAGAGTTGGAGGACCGACATCCACGTCCCATGCAGGTTCAGGCTGAATGCTAGGCAACTGAAGCAATGCTGAGGACCAGTAAAACTGTGCTTCAAAGTGTTCTACCCAACCTCATAGCCCCCTATCCTCAGACGTTATCAGCCTCCCATCCTTTTCGGTGATGGTTTCACTCACCATCGCCTTCTCCTTCTTCTTCCCAGAAACCTTAATAAACTAAAGTAATTACCGCCTATTACACAACCCTGATGCCTTCTCCATCTCTCTCGCTTTCACCACTCAACACTGCACGCGATCAACAAGAAAACTCGTGGCCAATTCACGTCTAGGTTGCTTCCGCCCTTCGCCGTGGTCACACCCAGCTAAAATCAGTCCTCTCGCATCAATCAGTTCAGATGAGCCTGCCCAAATCAAACTGGTCAGAACAAATCGTAACAGACAATCATCGTTGTTGGTTCGTTGATACGGGATTCCGTAAATACCTCCAACATGTCTTTCACATCGGCTCACCTTTCCTACTCGAGAGTTAAAGTCACCTGCTATTGTGACTACATTTCAACGTTCATCTCTATGTAGCCAAACTAACGGCTTCTAATAGAATTCATCCTTTGCATCATCCGAACTGCAGTCGGTGGGTGCCTGGGCGGAGACTATGAATGGGCACCGCCTAGTTTCACGATCCTCTCTAGTTCTTATTGATGCATTCAGACGAACAATATATAGCCGGTTGTTGACTGGTAATTCAGCCGAGAAGTACAACTCGATGCTGTCTAAACTAGCGAGGGCACGAGAGCTAGACATTGGGTCTTCTGGTGCTCGTAAGGGGGATTTTGAAGATTCACTAGTATGGCTATGTGAGGTAAACTGAATAACCACACTCGAGTCCTGCACATGTGTCTCCGAGACAGCATACATCCATGCCTCCAGAGTTCTGAAAAGAGATGTCTGCTGTCTGATTCGGGATAGGATTCGGATGTTAAAAACTACTACATGAAATCGACAGCCCGGTCTTAGGAGACTATGAATGAGGTTTCAGTGGTGATGGTTGCTAAGTGAGACGTCGAGGAATTCGTCAAGAAGTGAAGTCAAAGAAGGAGATAGAGTTGAGGATAGGTTATTTCTGAACGGTTCTGGTCGATGCACCCTTTCGGATATGAAACCTACATGGTTCTCTCAAATTTGTTGTTCTTGAGCTCCACCTAAGTGTCGGATAACTATGGGTCTTGGACTGTTAGCGGACGACACTTCGCAGCTACTTACGCCATGAAAGGCAAGTTCTTTTTGAGGTACCTGGAAAAGTGTGACCGCAGAGCCCATGGAATATCTGCTCGAGGCCGGTCACACACGGACTTTTGGCAAGTATTAGATTTTGGTTTTTGCTTTCGAACCCGACTATGAATCCCTGTTGCAGGCATCGGCATGCTAAGAGGAAGTGAGGGGTGCTATTTTGGGGGCAAATGTTTTCTAATCCTTTCTTCCCATAAGGAAGGCAGCATCAGCGTGGTGCTGCTGGTCATCCGAGAGAACCACCTTAGTGTTGTCACACTCCGTCCAGTGAGCAGTACGACGCCGTCTTCCAGTGCAGCAACTTACACTATGATGGTAACTGTTTTTTGTCTAACTACTACCCAATAGGCCTTTCTGGTATGGTAGGACCTCGAGGAAACAAAAGTTCTACCAGCATAGTTCGTCGGGTCATTGTGATATACGAGCCTGACTACCACGTCAAGGTAGCACCCATCGATCGGCTTTTCAGATCCACTTGCTCTTTATATACTTCTGTGAAGTGTGGCAACTTGAACAGATGCACTCGTGTGCAAGGCTGTTCATTAACTGTCTTTTCTAGCAGGACTGTCGTCTGCGTACTCCACGTGAACCATATGCCCTACGGGAAGTACGTCAAGCGCTGTGAAGTCAGATGTACCTTAGGTTACATCCACTAGCACATTTACAACAAAGTTGAATAACGGTGACGGTGACACCACTAATCGTCGTCAATTCAGAAGACAACTATCGATAAGCACTTACACTGCTGCGTGAGTTCGAGTAAAGAGCTTTGAGCAGCGCTACATGTCTGATACTTCTTTCAGCCATAATTTGCCACAAAACCTAACAACTGTTTCATACAGCACCGCGTATCCCGAATATGACAGAGGCCAGAAAATCGATGACTCAAATAAAAATGAAAACATATGATTGTAAATAGTTTATCGAACAAATAAAAAAATATACGTATTACATATCATCCGCGTAAGCAAACGGTTGGAACTGTTATTATCCTATTCATCAGACCTTCTAAAACATCCGACACATCCACCTTTTTTCATTGAAAGGATTGTCTTTGACACGATGAATAAGAGGGTCTGAAATAATGTTTTGTTGACAATGATTGATTAGGTCTAAAACCGTCTGGCTTAACCGTTGTCTTTCACGGGCACAATGAATCTTTAAATCTCGAACCTCACGCCTTCTTATTTCAATTTCATGTGACTTGCTAATTGGAGGCATTAGAGATCAAATATAATCTCAAGTATCCAACGACAATATGAAACGAAAGCAATTAGTAACAATGAACGACCTACAAGATTGGGATCAAAAGCATAAACTATATGTAACCATCAAAAAATGTGCAACAAACATAATCTTATCTTTATGAAATTTGTTCATCATCTGATATCTTCTAAACTGAATCCATCGAGTGACGGTTGACACTAGCAAACAATGAATTAGTCCCATATCATTTTTTTATTTGATATATAAGTGATGTAGTATTATTTACTTTATGACAATTCGAGCATCATATCACTGTCACGATTATGAGTAATAACAGGCTAGAAACATCACAAAGTAATGCAGAATCACTTTGTGCTACATCAAATAAAAAATCCAACGTGGGATTACATTCTAACACAGTGCACAAGTTCTACACTTGTTGACATTGGATGATGATTGATGGTGGAATGAAAATCCGGGTCATGAGAGGATTCAAACCAACGGCCGCCAAGTTGCCGGCTAGGTGTCCTACCAAGTGAGTCACGATACCCAGCTGCTGACCAGATCTTAACTTTATTTTAATAACCAAGGATTTTGACCAACTCCCAAGTGAATATGTGATGCCCCAGGAGGCAAACGCATTGGGTGCACTTTGACATTTTGGGTAATTCCTGAAATAAATGGTATTTCACGACACTAGCCCCCATGAAGTTAATAAACTGCTACGAATTTCATATACTACGACTTGGTGTCCACAGATGGAAATGCTGGTCATGAACACTGCTTGGTGGTAGTTTATACCCTTATTGTACAGCTTTGGGTGCACAATTTGACAGACACTGAGTAATTAGGGCGGACTTTCAACAGCATCTAACACTGATAGTACGTGCGTAGAAAACTGGCAGCTTTTTTTTATCTCTCACGTCTAGTTCTTGGAGCTTGATTCATGGTGTTCGATTTGCTCCTGCAGTGGACTAGGAAATCTTTTCCGCTTTCAGTTTGGGTGAGTTCTTGTGGGCTAGTAATAACAATTTGTGGAGTGAATAGGCAGCTACAGGTTACTGGGGAGATTACGGGACTGTAGTGACTCCTGTCAGTTTAGGTGTCTGGATAGGAACAACAAAATCGCGGAAAGACGTACATGGGGATTATCCAAAAAAAGTAAAAGTAGATAGTACGGGGTCTAGCTGCTGGAAGAGAGTTAGTAGATAATGTAGGTGTATCAACAGGAGAGGTGGCGAGTGGTAGGTAAGAAGGAACCAGTGGTGGGCTAGTGAGGTTAGTAATTCCCTGAGTATTTTCTCAAGACTAGTCTCTTGAAAGTTGGGGGTGCTGCCATATTGAAGACCTCCAGGTGTAGCAGTACATATGATTCAGGGCTATAAAAAACAGTTTAGAGGTGAGAGCTGTCTACGCAGAAAGTGCGAAGTGATGTTTGTTCTGCCATTTCTTTTTAGTTACCCAGCCAGCATTAGCTTCGGGCGTACAATGTGAGTTTTGAGCTAAAACCAAAAATTTTACTTTGGGGGCATATCGGGCGACGCACGATATCCCCGAATGTTCCAAACCTTTTTCCCGAAAGCGTCAAAAGTCACGAAGTGTGCCCTAAGTTTCTGTAATGAGCCCAAAGTACCTAATGTGTCTGTAGTGCGCCCGAAGATTTGTAATAACCCATATCCAAGTGATGAGAAGCCCTAATCCGTAATATTTTGATCCGAATATTTGGCGTTTATGTGCTATGTGTTTATGTTATAGAAGTCAATAAAATGTTAGCAGCCAAGTGAAATATTTGTGAAATTTAGGGGGAATATCCAAAAGTTGCTAAGTGCGCCCGAAGTAGCTTCGGGTGAAATCCAAAATTTCCAAAGAGCGCCCAAAGTAAATGCTGGCTGGGTAGGGCTGCTGTTCAGGGTGTTTGAGAAGTTGAGACCAAAATCATTTCCCGTGGATACTTTGATGATAACACGGTTGCTCATCTTGTATTGAAATTCGGGCGTCTTTGCCTCACGGTTACTGATGTGCATTACTTCGAACTTTTCTAGGGTGAAGCTTAAGCCGTTTTCAGACGACCAGACTTCAAGCTGCTGGTCATTTTGGAGTCCTGTACAGCCAACCTACGTATTTACCTTGGGATACCTTGGGATACCCCTGACGTCTATAGTTTCGTGTCCTACCATGTTCTGATGACCTTGATGTAAAACTGCCTGTCTTTTATGCACATTTTGAACCAAGAGAGTGGAGGTCCTCCTACACCAGCTGACACGATCACATGAAGGACTGTGAATGGGTAACTGTTAAATGCTTTAGCTAGGTCAAGAAAAATAACATGTACAGCTTTTCTGTTGTCTCTGCTAAAATTAAAGTCGTCACAGGCAGCCAGCAAGTTGGTGGTAGATGAAAGACTATTTACAAAGATCCGGAAAAACTGGGCTAACTTACGAACCTTGGGGCCAAAACAGTCGCTTAGTGACCTTGGAGTTTTAACGCCTAAACAGTTCAATGGTGGTTGACGGAACCTTTTGCTTAACTGTCATCTGTATCTGAAATCCCTGGATCATGAAATCTTGTCACTCAAACTTCAAACTCCGTGTTGTAGAATTGGTGAACTGCGGTTCTTTGAGTTCTACGTCTATCTTATTGGAATACTTCCTGAGTTTGGAATGGTCACAATTATCTTCCCGGTTCTGAAAAACCTGAAAGGATAGAGATACGATTAATAAATTGACCTGGTCTCAAGTTAGTATTATTGCACCTGATTTGGGGAAAGCTTCTGGAGTACAGCCCATCGGTACCGTAGGACTCGAGGTGTGCGTCTAGCCTCCTTTTAAAGGTATCAGGGGATGCGGCTGTAACAACTGCTAAAGGGAGGGAATTCCACAGTTTACAGACTCTAACTACAAATGAGTTAGCACGGATCTTTGTACGTTCTCTCCTATGCTCTATTCTTAATGGGTGACCCCTCAGGTCGCGTTTCCGACTAGAGCTTAGAAGGGATCTGTTGGGATGGAGGGGGTTATGGGCGATGTGGTACGTCATCATCATATCCCCTCTGATCCTCCAGTGTTGTACTGGGGGCAGCTGAAGAACAACTAAGCGGTCTGGGTACGGTTTGTGCCGTAACCCAATCACTTTCTTTGTAGCCCTTCTCTGTACCCGTTCTAGGATGACAATGTCCTTTTTCAAGTATGAGGACATTACAAGAGAATTTTTTTCTAAATGAGGACGAATGTACAGAGCATACACTGTGGTCAAAAGAGAAGGATTTAGACACCCTAGGGTTCGCGAGAGAAACCCAGGATTCCGTGAGCCCTATTGGCTGCAGGGAGACAGTGAACTGAGGCTCCCAGTGTATCATTTAGTGTAACTCCCAGATCTTGTTCCATGTTAGAGTGACAGATATTTATTTCACCTAGAGAGTAGGAACTGGGACTGCCTTTATGTTCGTTAACTATCATAATTCAACACTTCTTCGAGTTGAGGGGAAGCAGGTTCTCTGCAGTCCAATTAAGGATTTTTGCAGGGTACTCCTGGAAGATCGAAATATCCGTTGGTTCCTGTATTTCCCTTCAGATCATCGGCATATAATAGTGAATGTGAATTAAGGACACCTGGTAGATCATTGATAAGAACAAGAAACTGCAGTGGGCCCAGCATAGAACATCGGGGAACACCACTCGGCATCGGGAACCAATTATATAGAGAGGAGCCAACTCTGACTGCACCCTGGTGTACAGATGATCTCTAAGCCAGATTAATAATTTTCCGTGTACACCCATGAGCTGGAGTCTCTTACAAAAGATATCATGATTCGCCCTGTCAAAGGCCTTAGAAAAGTCAAGTAGACCAAAGTGTATGGGCTTATTCTTCTCGACAGAGAGTGTCCAGCTATTCCAAGCTATCAACAAGTTGGTGTTACATGACCTTCCTGGTAGAAAGCCGTGTTGACAGTCGTTTAGGATTGATTTCTGAAGTAAGTGATCACGAAGTGAGTCAGTTATGGCTCTCCCCATGACCTTCGCAACTAAGAGATCGGGGAGGTCGGTCTGTAGTTAGAGGCGAGTAATTTGTTTCCACCTTTATAAATTGGGATGGCAGCCACCAGTTTCAAATCAGAGGGTAACCTGCCTTCCAGAAAGGAGCATTTGAAGAGGTTTGCTAGTGGGGCGCGCAGAACTTCAGCACACTCTTTGAGTGCCCTTGGGTGAATCCCGTTGATTCCTGGAGACTTATTCGGGTTCAGTTGCTTTAATATTTCCATAGTTACAGAGGGTTCAAACTCTATATGGTTTGGTCCCTCTGTAATACGGGCGTCCGACAGAGGAGGGGTTTTGTTTTCCAAATGACAGATGTTTTAGAATTCATGAGCTAGTAGGTTTGCAACTTCGGAGTTGGAATAGAGAATCTCCTTTTAATGGGGTCCTGTAAACTTGGTGAACTGTTACTCTTCTGTTTCATTAAAGAGTACGGTATCCCATGACTCCCCTCCAGGGTTCCACAAAGTTGTGTCTGGTGGTTTATTCTGTCATTTCTGATCCTTACTGTACACTTGTTATGGATGTCTTTATAATTTAGCCAGTCAAAATGGCTATTAGTGCACCTCCGTAGATTCCAAGACGACCGCTTACGCCGTATTAGTTTGCGTGTGCTTCACTTAAGCCAGGAGGGGTAGAACTTGTTAGTTCTTCTTGGGATCAGAGGAGTATTGTCTTCCATCGTCTGAAGGATTATATTCTTTAACAGACCCCATCTAGCATCAAGATCCAGTAGGTCATAGTAATTTAGGCGAGCGGAACCTTCTAGATCTTGCCGAACCTTCTCAAAATCAGTTCTCTTGTAATTCCTAACTAGAGGCTGATCGGAAACGGGTGGCTCAGATACAGAAATAGTGAAGGAGATAACCGCATGGTCACTCAGGCCAAGAGGGCTGAAAATATTCAAGTTGCTTACCCCAATGAACTGGTTTGTGAAAATATAATCTGCTCGGGGTGCCTATCGTCAGGCCCACAGCGAGTGCACTGGGAAACATATTCAGTCAAAGAGTTTTCCAGTACGATTCCCGAAAGTCTTTTGGAGCAGTAGATGAAATTTCTGTGGTAAAGAGTCGAGGAAAGTTAAAATCTCCCATAATGAGGACCTGTGGGAAGCTCAGTTCCAGGGCTCCTTTAATGGACTGTATTAACATTTTATTTAACGTGGCATCAGCTGCAGGAGGGCGGTATAAGACTCCAACTAAACGCAGACCTCAGCAGCACTTATACCACACCAGAGGGTATCTCTGGTGCTGATTCTTCGGGACTGAATCTCATGGACTTCTAAGGAAGGGCAAGTGTAGAGAGCAAGGCCACCTCCTGGACCCTCTGGTCTTTCCTTTCGCATAGAGCTGAGCCGTCCTAAACGAACCTCCTCGTCTCTTATGTTCTCTGATGGCCATGTTTCACAGGAAGCCATTATGCTAGGACTTTTCTTATCCACTAATAACCTTAACTCAGGTACCTTGGGGCGTAGGCCTCGTACATTGCCGTAGGTACAGCGAATAAGAGTAAGAGGGCCGGAGGTCCCAGAAACCGGTTGAATTAACGGTGAGTTGCCAACCTTTAAATGGCCGGCTTTGACAAGTTTTCTGATAGGGCGGTAGAACCAAGGGCTACTGTGTCCACTGATATCTTTGACTGAGAGCTGGTGCAGGATTCTTCGATCTGGGACAGGGTCGATAAAAACTCTTGTTCATCGTCCAACCGTCCTACCGTTAAGTGTGCGTTGGCCAGCGATAAGCGCTTGAATCGCCTCTCAGTCTACCTTTGTTCTCTGGGTCTGCACTCGCCCATCTTTATTTCTCTACGGAATGTATCAGATACATTATACCAGGATTCCAAGGTAGTTCTAATCATGTCCAGAGAGTCAAGGGTTACTTGGAGTAGCCTGGGAGTAAGTATAGTCCAGAGGTGAGCCGGCCTTAGAAGACGATTAATTCTTTCCGCCCTCACATCGATTTGGAGTTTGCTGACAGTATATCTCCACTGATTTATGTCGTGGATAAGTGTCGGTACCCGAACATTCGGGAATCCGTGTATAATTGCCGAGCAGCATAACTCTTGGGAGCGAATCCTCTTGCTGTTGCGAAGAAGTTCTCGCACTGACCAGGGTCTATCAGGCCTGATCCTGGCGTCAGACAGTTTACGTTTCACCAACTGATGACCTTTCACAAGGATGTGTTCGGACCGATGTGTACTATCAAGAAATACTCTTAAAGGTCTAGGAGAGCCTTTGGGGAGAACTCACTGCGCGCTAGGCGTTGAAGAGATGGACTCAGTGAGAAGTTCCTGGGAGTTTGAGACCACTCTTCCATTGTCCAAGATCATGTTCTTCAGGATCAGTCGATAGGGGGGGAGCCACTTTCCTGAAGGTTGAAGAATATGGGCAATCTAAGATTGAGGTTATGGTCTGTCTTTTGGAGCTTATTTCGACCTGTGAATACAGACTCAGATTTCTAATGAGCCTTTGCGAGTGACTCGGAAGACCTAAGGTGCCAGCTCTGGGAGTTACCTTGATGATTGAAAGAGGCTGGTGGTGAAATGCAGGTGGCTCCCGCCCTGAGTTACAGGCGGTGGGAGCAAGATCTGCTTTTTCGGAACGTTTTTCGTCTGAGTAAGAGGGGCAATGTTCAGCTTATGGTTCGACTTCCATTAGGTTGAGTAGTGGTTACTTGTTCAGTCTTACGATCGTTACTTAACGTTCCATTTTTGACTGAACTGACCTGCCTGCATTTCTTCAAACCTTTCTTTCGGCGCTTACCGGGTTTGATTGTTTGCCTGTATACAGGCAAAGACAAACTAAAAAGGTTGCGATTATCCCGTATTTTTTACAAGCTAGTGCAAACCAACTCATTTTTTTGAGCTCGCTTTTAGGTCTTACGGGACGGTCCCAAGTCCTTGGTGGGTTCCACTGCAGTAGGTCTACCCACTCACCTGCTGTGGCTCTGGTTAGCCAGAAGGGCGGTTGGGTGTCGATTGCATTTGTAGGGATTGTGTGGTTTTTTCAAGGACTGTGGCGCAGATGGGTTCCTCGGGTGTCCTGCCACCAGACAGTTGGTCGGACTGGTTATAAAAAGAAGATGGAAAAGGCGTCCGGAGAAATCAGGGGAGGGGAAGTGCGAAGAAAAAGTAGAAAACGATAAGGTGGAGGGAGGCGGGGTGGGAAGAAAACCTAGGTAGATTCATAAGAAGAACTTTTATTGAGTAGTGGGAGAACATAGTAATGGGGAAGAGAAGGAGTGAGTAAGATTACAGGACGGCTGATGGGAATGGAGGTAGTAATGCCATTAGTAGGAGACGGTGAATGCAGATGTCTACAGGAAAGTATGAGGCTGAGCCGGGTCCGCAATGATAGTGGCGTTACAAGAGATTCGGTAATGGATTGGTTGTACTGAGTTGCGCGGAGTTAGCAGGTTGCATCAGCTAAGTCCATACCCCAGGTGGACGAGCACAAACCATGAGTCACCACGTGACTTTTGAGCCCCTTCCTGAAGTTTTTCAACAGACACGGCAGCACTCTCGGCAGGCGTTCCAGTGGCCACAGACTCGCAGAGAGAAGTGTGAACTCACACTGGCTTTCGCCTTTTGGTGGGTGATTCTCCCTGGGTTATAGCGAGGATCGCCACAGTCGCCATTCGGCAGGACTCTACTGTTCGTACGACTTGGATTACTATGTTATAAGCGTTAGCAGGCCTCCACGTAATCTACAGTGGCTAAGAGAGTAAGGCCCTAGGTCTTTCAGTCTACCCTCATGGGGTTTTCGCCTCATTCCCACTACACCCTTAGTTGCTCGCCTCTGGACTTTCTCCGGGAGGTCCAGGTCTCTTTTCAGGTATGGTGGTGCGATGACGTCGCGAACCTCCAAGTGAGGTCGTGTGCAGGTCTTGTACAGCTTCAGGAAGGGCTCCAAAGTGGGGGCACCCAGCTGTCTGCACATGAAGTTTAGTACGGAGCAGGCCCTGGAAGCATCCTCTGGATAACTGGAGCTAGTGCCCAGCTTGTCGGTAAGTATTAGTCCCAGGCCTTCCTTCATGGTGGTGTGGGAAAGTTGCGTTCCGCCGAGATAGTAAAGTACTTTCTGAGAGTCAGGGGCCTCCAGCAACATGTTTTGGAACAAATCCAGACTAAATACCAATCTATTACTATCCCCCACTGCAGGCAATCTGAGATCACTTTGCAGTGTGACTGATTCTGTTTCGAGCGTCAAAGCCCTCCAAAACTTAACATCATCAGGGTAAAGATTCGCTGGAAGGTCGTTCACAGAAAGAAAGAATAGCTGCGGGTCCAGGGTCGCTTCTTGTGATACACCAGATTATGTTGTCCTCCTAGTCAGGCAAACCCTGTCGGCCGTTGTGCGGAATTTTCCGCCGCCTGAATAGTCCGGTAGCCAGGGAACACTTGTTCCTCGGTGCGTTGCGAATGAGAATGGTGTGCGAGACCGTGTCAAAGGCCTTGGCAAAATCCAGGAAATTAACATGACCAGGAGTTTTGACGTCTCGGCGTACAGTCCACTTGTCACCAGCCATCCCAATGTTTGACACGCGGGGTCTACCCTTTCTGAAACCACACTGAGCACCACTCAGTGCTCCCCTCCAGTGGATTTTCTGCCTTTCGTGAATTGATATGGGTTTCCGGGTTCACCACAAGCTTCCGTACGTGGTTCATCTGGAATGATTCCTGTCCCCCCCTCGCTTTGATCATGTGTCTATTTCTTACAGCCACATGCGCTGCATGGTCGATACTGCTGTGACTACTAAGACGTTTTCAGAGATAGACCTCTTAATGACGTCTCTAAGTAGTTCCCAGAGTTGATCAGCCGAAAGGTTACCCCAGTTTTGAGGCCATGGGGTGGTCGGCAGATATTGGCTCACTTCCACATAGTTTGTCTCACTGTAACAAAGACGAAGGCAAGATCCCTCCCATGACAGTTGTTCACTGAATACTATACACGGGCATAACTGGGTAGCTGTACAACCCAGGTTTATGTCTTGATGGCTGTGCTGGTGTCTGTAAACTGATCTCAGAGGGCGTGATGTGTTGTACACCTGAATGTTTGACGAAAAGCCTTGGGCGGACCCGATTATTCCAGGATAAATTTTTAATAATTCTGGGAACGAGGATGGATTTTCTGCAGTATGCGCAAAGTATTTTCCCCCGGCTTTGCTCAAAATTTCAAATTTCAACCAAAGTTTATGCCAGCTAGGTCCTAACTGTCTGTTTACTGCATTCACACCGGCTGCTCAACCAGGTCTTCTCATCCAAATCCAAATCCAGCTGAATCAGGAAGGTGGTGAATTTGTGAACTATCAGTGTGACTACCTGCGATAGCAGAGGTTTGGCAAACACTCATTGCTGATACCCGATGATGCCGGAAGGTGAAATAACAATCCGAATAGTCGCAATGACGATCGATTTTACGCTTACACTGAGTTTGACTTTCCATTGCAAATGGTGAAAGAGGAACAGTAAGTCATTAGATAAAATTGATGTTGGACTTGAAAAGTGCCCTTAGCCGGTATCCTCCATAAAGGGGATTCTAACAGCCAAACTTGTTCGACGCCTCCGCAACAAGGATAGTTTCAATGTTGGTCACTGATAGGGTGGTGGGATACTACCATCAAATATCAGGGGACGCTACTTTCAAATCTTGTTTAGTACTAGCTTTTGTTCACGTGTCGTATAGACTACTCGTAGGACATTTGGGGTTTTGAATGCCCCGTGGAAATGTCCGTAGAACTGCGCCTTGGTGGCACTTCACCACGTCCAAGTATGCGCTGATTAACCAGATCCAAGAATACGAAGGACAAAGCAATTACTATGGAAAATGGTGCTTTATTTACAATTTATGCATCTGTTCCACTTCAGAAGTAGGGACATCTAGGCCTTTATGGGTTTGTATTCTTTGAAACCACACCAATGTCTACACCACCACTAGTCCAGACAATATCATTGGCAAATTCCCCTCGTTATCCATTTAGGGGACCTCAAAATTTTTTAAGGTGACTTCACTTATTACCAAAGTAGTCCGTATGCAATCTAGCTGTCTGCCTAACGCAGCGCTAGTGGCCAATAGCTGGATGGGGCGACTCAGTTCAGGTAGGGGGCTACGTGACTTTTAAGAACATTTGTGCTATGGTATCCAATGCTGCGCATCTTCACGTCCCTGTCAAAATAGATTTTTGTGTTCTACTTTTTACCCACCATAAACATCCCTTCGCACTTCGATGGCATATGCCATGAATCTGCAGTTGGCTAGGATAAAGACATGTACAGATACATTGTGTAAGTTGCAGCTTATCCAGTCCTCTTCAGTTCGTTATCCTAAGTTATACTTAAGTTTCCGAACAAGGAATCCATCTTTTTCAACCACACCACTTACCCCGTCAAGTTTCGTGCACGTGTAACTTAGTCTTCACCATAACTCGTCAACAGTTCGTGCAATGGAAACAAATGGACATAAAAATGGCTCGAGGAACTGTCTTCAGCCTGACTGGTGGTCCTCAGGGTTTCTTGTTAAAAGACTCAGTCCTATCAAATGTCCTTAAAACCGGAGGTAGCTTCAGTAGACCAAGTAACAGATTTCAGGAAAATGGCTAGTTATCAGCATTTATAAAGTTGAGGGATTTTGGGCACTTGAAACGGCCGGATTCGACAAAATACTGAAAAATATTGCTACAACCGGTGTGTATTTTGCAACTTTGCCGGAGTTATAATCCAGGTGCCGACGTTAAGACCAACGTGTCGGCCCTTTCCTATCACCACGTATAACTCCCCAGACGTCCATACCATCGATGAACAGTAGCACCGAGCAGCTGAGGATTCCCCCTTAGGGAAGTCCACTCATAACAAGCTTCCGCCCAGACAGTATCCCGATCAAACCACTTTTCGTCTTCTATCAAACAAGAAGTCCCTGATCGAGGCTTGCGGCGTGACATCGGATCCTAAAGACGAAACCTTCACGGCAGTTTCTGACTGCGACGCTTCACTGAATGACGTCACGGAGTCCATGAACACGATATAAGTTGGGGGTTTTTGATCAAGGGTGGCCTCCCGCTCCCCTACCTCAATGAGAAGGTTTGTTAGACGGGAGCGATGAGTACGAAAGCAATTTTGCCGTGGGGCCAAAAGATTATCTGATTCAGCGTGGTCCAGTACGTTAGTTTGGATTATTTTTCAGAGCGTTATAACCATGCCAGTTAGACCCACGGGGATATCAGTTGGATTTCCTGGAAGCATGCTTGCACCATTGGTGCAGCACGATTATTCGCTCCATAGGTGCAGACACTCATAGTGGCCACGGTGTAAGACAGGCTGAATTCATTCTTGAGGAGCACGATAAATCCAGTGCTGAAGATAGATCTTGAACTGTAGTCGGCTGTGTTCAGTACTTCACAAAAGGCTAAGGTTATGAAACACACCTGCAAAACCGTAAGACATATGATTCGCCCTTAGCACCGTGCTCTCCACTATTGTACCAACAAGATTTGTTACTGAATTTGCAGGTGCACATCAATTTTACAGTCATGGTTAATACGTTTAGCGGTAATGTTCCTCACTAATCCTTCTTCGTCCCTGGTAGCAGCAACCCCTGGGCTGAATGGGAGAAAATATGGCATCACATACAAGTAACGCACGTTAGGCTACATGCCGAATTTTTATGTTCATTCACTAATGTGATAAAGTTTCCTGGAAGAAGTGAAAATTGTGTCTTATGGGCATGTGAAAGCGTCATGCAAATAAGAAGGAGAAGGAGTTCAACAAGTTCATTAGTAAATAGGTAATGCAGGCTGAATCCCTCAAGGGCCTTCACTTATTAATAATAATGGTAACGATAATGGTATGCAGGAACACATACTCATAGGTGTGTGTAAATTTCTATGTCAACTGCATATTTCTCAGGGGCGGGTAACTTCAATCCCCACCTATTCAGTCACTAGAAGGCATAAGTGCTGAGTTAATAAAATGGAGCACCACAGCGGAATGAGTATATACAAGTTAGCAAGATGGAAAAGTGGGAGTACTATCTTCTCGTTGAAAAAGGTTTGTACTTAATCACCAAATATTTTGCCCAGGGAAAAACAAGGCTTGGAGCCAGTACTTCCATTGTCTAGCCTCGCGTGTTTTGCTCTGGAATAATGAGGAAATTTCATCGATATGTATGCATGTTGTTTGAGATTTATTGTCTTGTACCGATCGCAGAACCATGTGTTTCACTCATGCTCACCCCGGTTCACATCGACGACCGACAGTCCTGTTAAATTTGCTAGTGCGACCCGAATATCTGCATTTTTCTACTAAAGGATTAAAGCAAACTAGGCCTATTTGGATGCACGAGGTGGATTTACAAAACATCATGCCCACCGTTATAGCTGGTCGTGACAACTTATGCGTGATAAGTGAGACCTTCCTGGTCACCTTCATAATCAATAAATCCTAGGTTTAGATAAGTAAGAGGCCGAAATCCTAAGAATGTGAATCGTCCGTCTGTCGCAGTCATCTCCAGTGGACGTAATAACATATCAACCAATCTTGGATTGCCTCACATCTTGCCTTTTCATGAAATGTTGAATTATATCCAGCCCAGCATTTAAAACTGAATCGTTTGTCTACAAAAAGTAATAAGATCAAGGCAGCAGGCAGAGAAAGGGGGTGAGAGTTTCAGAAAGGAGTTTGTTTCATATGCTCATGTACCTTCCTACTTAAATTTCTTTGCCATGACACAAGTTGCACATGCCTTGTTTATTAAACACTTACCCGGTTTAATGTTCCCAAGTCATTTGGTCAAACAAAGGTTGGGGTGACGGGGGATTTGTCTGCTTAGTCACGGTTCCACAATCATCAAGATGGACTGCTTAGATGCTCCAGGTGTAATGTCTCCGTAAGTTCATTGTTGGATGCTATTCATTCCCCATCTGTGTACATGGGATTTACACCTACCATACATTCCTTCGAGAAACCTTCATATTTAGGGATCCCGCACGGTCAAACTGCGAGAGGAGGTTATTTTGCGTAAAGGCTGTCATTCATTTTCATGCTTAGTGGAGTCTGCAATGGCTATGTCCAAACTTCCTCAGCCTCTTTTTATGGTGAATTCCCAGCGTCATAGGGGAAGTGAATGATGGAAGACATTTCAGTTACTACTTACATTTGAATATGATTCCATGAAACATATGATGGCGCCAACATCCATGGCAAGTACTTTGTCTCATTTGTGGATAAATTCAGAAGTTAGGGAGATGGTGGGCAAATAACGTTTTCGGGGAGCACCACCAACCAGAAGAAACCTCAGCAACCTGATAAATTACTAAAATTCTACTGACTTTTCTTGAACACAGATCGGATGACCAGGTAAATTTTCCGCAGACTTTTTCGCATGTTTTTTGCTGCTGATCGAAGTGGAAGATAAGGTCAAGATGACACCATTATGAGTAAAACGATCGGCAGGTTAAGGCACCGTGGCTCCTGGGTTAAAGCGCTATGTTTCTGATACATGCGTAACCGTTACTAAAAAAGAAAGTCTGTTCAATCATCTCAAAGCCTAAACCAATGACCAGCGGAGTTTTCCAGGGCAGCTTCTTGGGTCCACTTCTCTTCGTAACATACATTAATAGCATGTGTGAGTGTTTCAAGATAGACAAGCCATTCTTATATGCGGATGACCTAAAGGCAGCATACACATGCTTCAGCAGTGACCTAACCCTGACCATTAGCTCCATGCAAGAAAAAATAAGACGCGTTAGCAAATGGTGCAACACCTGGCGACTTGAATTTAACAAAGAAAAATGTGGCTGTATATGGATAGGTGATAATGCACTCGAACTAAACTTAATGACAACCGGGCATTCACTATCAAAACCGAAGTCTGTACAAGACTCAGGTATGCGATATCCTCACAACCTAACCTCCTCTGAGCACTTATTCACACTTGTCGAAATCACGCAAACTGGTGGATTTCTTATTACGGAACCTCTACAGTACCGAATCTTGAGTTATCCTGTATAAAACATGTGTCCGACCACTGCTCGAATATTTTTCATTTATATACAGAAGTTGAAGGAGCGCAGAGATACTTTACGATGATAATACTCAACATGAACAAGGACGTAAGATATGCCACCAGGTGCAACATCCTAGGACTTGAACCACTATGGAAACGCAAGCTCAGACTACAGCTGATACTGTTTTGTAAGCTCCTTAGCTGGCTAACTTATAACACATGCACAGACATGTGGTTCATAAACAAAACCCTATATGGACTAAGAAACGTAACTGCAACAGTTGTAGCAGAGCATGTCAAAGCGGTCACTACGGCGAACTTCTTTGTGACAAAATATACTCAGATATCGAACAGTTTACCTAGGAAATTACGAGAATCAAACACTTATAATAACAATAGTACGTATATTTCATACAACAAAGGTTACATGAATACTAACCAGTTTACAGGTTTCATCATTTTGGTAATGGGAAATGACTATTATGCATAATGTTAAGCTATACATTAGATACTGTTATTTATGGCATATAAGAGGTGTGTTGAAGCAGGCTCAGTTCGAATTTAAAAATTATTGGGGTATCGTTTGAATCTTCCAATGTTCCTGAAGGTGAGGCCGCATCACGAATTTTAGGAAATAAGTGTTAAGTCGTGAGATCAGTTAGGCTGTGAAGAAAAGTAGGTTACATTAGAGTAGCTACTGAGTTCACTGTCGCATATCGTATCGCGCACCGCTTCTTGTTCACTCTTAGTCATCTTTTTTTAAAAGAAATTAGATTTTAACCATTGCGTTTAGTTTTCGACATTCTATACTTTTGTCATTGCTGTTAGTCTTCCTTGAGCCTAGGTACCAGTAGCACCATTGTACATGGTATTACCTTTTGTGGTTTGGCCGTCAACGAATGGATGAGATTCGTTAGATAGGAGGAATTCACTAATTAATCATTGAAACTGACCGAGAGAACGACATGCCCGCATAGGAGCGGAAGTTTGTTCCACAGCATACTGTATTGAGTTATGAAAAACCTACATCGAGGTTTTGAGCGATACTTATTTGTTGGGATGATGTACTCGCTATTACGCAGATCATATGCCTGTGTCGATTCAAAAGTGAAAGCACTTTCGTTTTAGAGTTTCCAAATAAGAGGCGCAAAAGAAATGTTAGGTTGAGCTCCAGGCGTCTCAGCCAGAGTGATTCTAGTCCTAGTTTTTAGCATCTTGCTTCGTAAGGAAGTCCGTCGTTATGTATTAGTAGGCGCCGAGTAAAGTTTCGTTGAATGTTCTTTACTCGAATTCTGTCCGATACTTTCATGTCACCATAGATAACCGTGCAGTACTCTAATATTGAGCACTGCGTAACAGTGACGTCGGACTTTATATTGATAATGCACCCTCCTCCCTTACCATGTAGTCTGTCCTTCCTAGACAGGGAATAGTTGCCGACGGAGATCTCTGCGTCACAAATATCAGAGATGCACCATGTTTCTGTAACCATTACTACGGGCGGATCACTTATCAGAGATAGCGGCATAATCTCTTTCATTCTGTTGCGTATAGAGTGGGCGTTAATCAGGCAAAACGACAGGGGTTAAGGGCACAAAAGTGCTTGGATATATCTCGGATAAAGTCAGCACTCCTGTACATTTATTGTGGGTCCTTTGCGCACACCGTGTTAGCGATGTCATGACCTTTTGTACGGGCGACGATTCTGTACTGTTTACCTCAAAAGGAGCAGGGTATTCACCACATTGTGATTGGTATAGAGACTGTTGGTCGGGGTAAAGAGCAGATGATCCGACAGCATCTGAATCACCTGCATTACTGGTGGCGTTGCAGCCGTAGGCTGTCCGAAAAAACCCTGTTCATAAGAAGTAACGGGGATTGATAAGTTGTATGGCACACCTATCCGCTGGTTGCGGCATGCATTTTGGTCATAGCTAAATTCATATTCCCCAAGATTTTCTTTAGGGGATCTGTCGTAAGTCTGTCCTTGTGTGGCATATGACCCACGTTTTGCGGTGTATGAGTGAGGCAGAAAGCATAGTCTGTGACTTCCATTTCGCTCCCTATCCAATAACTGTGATCGTTGAGAGGTCCGGCCGTGATGTATGTCTGCTAGCGACCGCGGAAGTGTTAAGAAGTGTGGATCGCCTGGAGAGTAGTTATTTAGCTTGGTCATAGGCTGAACTGAGAAATAACATCTGGCATTTTCTCTAGTGCGACTTTGCGAGGGTGCAATGGTCTTTCGGCTATTCGTATTCCTTTTTCATCTATTGGTTTGGCTGCTTAATTGCCTTTTCGGCAGCTTATTTAACCTGGGTAGGTGCATAGTGGGGTTTGTACAAGGGTGTCTGGTGCTCTCTGTACTCTTTATCGTCTGCCCATTTGATGCATATAAGTTATGCACTGGCTGAGGTGAGGGGTAGATTAGACTGTTTACGCGCTAAGCTTTGGGACGGTCCTATGGTAACAAGGTTCCCGTGGCTGGTGCTGGGTATGCTTATGGGCTGAGTGACACCTGGTGACGACATGACAATATCTTCAGTATTTTGTGGGGTCGATAGCGTAGCACTTGGTTTGGGGGTGACCTGTGTGACGGGGTAAGATGGGGACTGGCTTTCCACTGCTGTAGGCAGTGAGATCCCCTTTACGAGATCGTGTGCCTGTTTTCGAGTGTAGTTCATAGATTTGTCCAAGCCTACCGTCGTGTCATCGGCTCTACTACGTCTGTGCGAGTGGGCTAATTTGTGGGCTTCGGTGTTCCTCATTCCATCGTGTAGGTACAGTAACCAGTTCGCTAATAGATTGTGTTGATGTTTTGGGTACCAGAGCTTGACTAGGATTTGCAGCTTTTGGCATTTTTATGCGACTACGTCTCCGACAAGGTGTTAAGTCTTGTGAAAGTTTGACACTTTTATATGGTGTGGATACACTGATAAGTCGCTTGGATGATAGGAAGTGTCTGGCGTGGCAACAGCCACTAAATCTGAACAACAGGGGGCAGGTATATTTCCCCAACTTCTTGCGGAGACGGGTAACTTGGCTTTCTGCAGAAGACATGTTACAAGCCTGCGAACATACGGCTTTTACCTGTTTGATCGGTTCGTGGTCGGGTATGTTGTATACTAATACGTTATTTGAGGACATAGTCCTTTTATTAACCTCTGTAGCAATGAAATCCAGGATACTTCCTGTTTTCAATAAGGTTTCAGTACTGGCTTATAGATTAGGCTGACGAAGATGCAGCAGCGGCAGAACAACTTCAAGCTTAGCGTTCATTTCTTGCAGTGACTTCTGGAGGGTTATCGAATCTGCCTTGTTTTTACGCGAAACGTTATATAGCTCCGATATGAGATCGACTACCTTAACTTCAGGACCTCTTTTAGGGCTTGATGTCGAACCACTTAGTGAACGTGCTCTTTTGTTTGAGGTGCTAGGGCTAGTTTTACGCGTATATACAGCACATGTATGTTTGTTAGGCTGGACCATGGTGGAGCAGTTGTAGTTACTCGTTTATTGGGTTCGTCAGTATCAAACAACAAGTAAAATAACCAGAAGTTACAGAAGATCTAGCAACGACTTATGTACCAAATTTGACAGTTACTAGCAAGTGTTTCTTTACACCTCAGGTAACGCATATTGCGAAACTATTGTCTCTAAGCTAACAGCGTTGGTTCGTAACTAAACTGAGTGTTACAGAAAAATAACTTTTTTTTAAGTTAGTCCTCGTTTTGGTTTCCTTATTTTCTCAGTAGTTTCTTGGGTTCCACTGTATATATAAAATGGGTGTCTCTTTAACGTTCCAGAATGGGCGTATGATGCTCAAAAAGTTGGGTTTCTGAGAAAAAGAAGCAAATATACGCTCCGAGTCTTTCTTTTGTACAGACAGATCTACTAAGCTGAGGAAATTGCCGGTATAGAATACCACTTTATGCAGGAGCATCGTAACGTAACTTTTGGTGCTCAAAAGCGCTATATCGAAAGACTGGTAACGGTAAAGTTATAGTATAACAGATCACGGTTTTTGACTAGGCTTATAACACTGCTTAACTTTACACTACAAGACGCCACCATAAAAAGCACCACTAACACTGCTGCTAGAACTACAGACATATTAGGAACTCTCAATATATAGACGATTTAAAACCTGAGAGGTTCGGAGGCCACACCTGCTTTTGCTGTTTTTCCCACCAAAATTTCAGATGATTGCAACACGAAGATATCATGGGACCGGGAAGGAACTGGCTGTGATAAAACTTTCGGAACTATCTGGAGATCGGAAAGCTAAACAATCAGAGGATTTTGCTTGGATCCTATAAGACCTACGTCATTAAGATAACCTTCAATGATAACAACAGGACACAAATAAGGAACATACGTTTCTAATTCTCAACATCCCATTTTTTCAAAGCTACGGAACTATGCTTCCACGAAAATTGCTGTCCAATAAGCAAGAGTCACCAATTCCATTCACCCTTTGACCCCCTCACTATATGAATATTTATCAATCCTCGAATCACCCAAATTTCTGGACGATCATAGTGGCAACGAAGATCTGGACAGACAACGATCCCCAGGAGGTCAACCTACCTTTTAACTTCAAGGTGAACCTATTCACAATGGCGCTATGCAACAGACCTCTCCAGTACTTCATCAAACAGTGAATATAATAATGCCGCATAAATTAACGCGAATAGTATGGAAAACGCATTGAAATTGCTCCGCAGATTTTCCAGCTGTTCATTCTTTTGCTCCAACATATCCAATTCTGATGGCTTCAACCTATATTCCTGTGAATGATAACACTTGACTAGATATTCACTTGGATTACATAATTATGAGGAAACTTACAGATTCCCAACATCGTCAGTGTGGGTTCTTTTGGTCTCCGAGGCCATCGACACAAGAATTTATAATAAACTAAACGTTTACTTGACATAACGGGGCATTGCGAAGATGAATCAAACAAGCCGACTGCTTGTAACGGAGATTTGGAATTTCGCGCGACCTCGGTGCCACCACTGGTGAAAGAAAGAAAGTGTGACTGAGAACGACCTAAACTTTAAAACTCTGTATATGCTGAAAATTGGTATTTTCTTGTTCATTTCATAACTCGTGGCATCTTCTGATGCTTTTAATGGAATTTACTGACCTCCCTTCCATACCATTCAGGTCCTGTACGATCTTGTACATTTTCCAACACATATCAGTGGGATGATGCCTGTAGACTTGCGTCTCCCATGTTAAACTACTAATGTGAGAATAAAATATTTTTTATTATTTATCAATTGACTACTTGGGTGTCATCTCTTTGTTACCGTCCGCCTCCATTTCACTAAACTCCACTATGAGTTTAGAAGGCGACGCTTACTAGCGCTCCAGAGTCTACGTTGGTTGACCTGATCGTCGTGATATTTGAATGTAGGGTCAGAGGTCCTGTAAAATCCGAGGATGACCATTGAGTGTTCACATCAGACAATGGTTAACGCAGGCACATTGTTTCTCCAGGTTTACAGGGCAGGACCACTATGGCAGCGCCACAATAAAAATCCCCGAATCTCAAGTTTTATAGGTCCGCAATGTTCGTTTTAGTAAGCATTCTGAAGAACATACAAAATGTGCGTAAAATGGGGAAAAGAAGACATTATTTTTTATTAAAACGGTTTATAAGTAATTTCATGCAGTCTTCACGCAGCTTCTCCCTTCGGAAATTAGGAGGAACCCTCTAGAGTAGAGGAAAAACGTACGCATAGGGCCAGACCAACAATATGCGTGGATAAGAAACTATACACATCGTTGTCATCTGAAGTACATCACTAAGGAAGCAGAATGAATGCTAATGCAGATCGCTATAGATAGGTGAACAAATACATCAAATACACTCCTCGAATGATGCCACCTAGGCTAATACAAAAGTACCCGAAGTCTATGTATAAATACTGCCACTTGGGCTATTGCCTGTTTCAACATCTACTTTCACCCAATACAACAAGTATTCCCAGCAGAATTAATCCACATTACCTTTAAACGTGACGTGGTGACCTGGAGATGCATTGATATAGCCATACACGTTGGTTATATAACTGTGGATACTTTATTGATACTCTAGATTGTATAAATGGGTCCTTCTCGGTTAGCAAAGCTAAAAACTGAAGATCATTCTAAGTAATAAACTGTTATATTCCTAACCGGCAAACTATGCGAATGGACTAACAACGTTGGTCGGTTATAACTCAAACTTTGAACACTGCGCTCCTTTGATATTGGTACTGGAACCTGTCTGTGAGATGAGAGGTGGAAATCCATATCTGTCCCATGAATTTCAGTAAATTTTAGTAAGATTATGCACACTAATGACTTGATATGTAAATTATTTAATACTAGATACCAGTTCGTAAACTTTCAAAAATTATGAATTTGACGGTGCTTGTAAACTGGTATCCCCCATGTTAAACTCGTTAAATGAAGACAATATTTATTATTATCTAAGCTTTAACGCTCTACGTACGCTGTGAAGTAATATTTCCTCGTCCATTTCATAACTAGCAGGACCTTCGGCAGTTTTTAATTGAGTTGAATGACATTCCTTCTGTACCACTCAGGGCTGAAGTCTTGTAGATTATTTGAGATGTGTCAACGTGACGAAGCCTGTAAACCGGCCTCTCTCTCGTTGAAATCTTTTTTAACGCGAGAATAAAACGTTTATTTATTTATCATAAGTTATTCGAATACGCAAGCATTTTCCGAACAACTTTTGTGCAACGGTAAAATTTGGTGTATACTGATATAAGTGAAGTGCGGCATGCAGGGAATGTGGTATGTGTAATAATGATAGACGGCACTTATGTTTATAAGTTTGATGCAGAACGACACAATATTTGCGACGAAAATGAGAAAAAATCAATCGGTGAAATGTACTTTTGGTTAAGGTTTGATTGTTTGTCGACTGCTGCGTGTGCTGGGGTAAGGAATGGAAGTGTGCATGCTGGACGGGATTGGCGGTGGTGGGCCGGCAGACGGAGTTTTCCTCTGAAGTGGTGACCGATTCACTTCGACCTCATCTGCTATGAAAGCCGTTTTCAAGCGATCTAGGGCCGCTGCCCCTTGCTTTCTGTGTATGTTTACCTCAGGATATTTTCCCACTAGACCAACCGCCGCGAGGTGTCCTTCTTATGGGGGCTGCGAGCTTTTTCTAGCCACTTCGATCCAGAAAAAACAGACTTGCGGGGCATCAGTTCAGTTGTACCCGACGGGTGCTAGTGAAAGGTGGTGTAGGTTATAGGAGCGAGATGCTGTGAGCGGTTTAAGTAAACGTAGAAACGTCGGTTTTGGATGAATTGTGTGGGTTTACCAACTGTCCTGGTAAAACCAAGTCTGTCCTATATATCAGTCCATCTGAAGTACATCCTGAGCCTTTCTTTGCGGTAACTGTGATTTCAAGCTGAATGATGGTAAGATGCTCAGTCTACTTAGTACTGTCATTTGGTGTTATCAGCAAGCTTTTTAGTCGTCGGTGAAACCTCCTGACCAGACGCTTCTTTGGGGGGCGGTCTGCTATGTTTCATATATTATGTGCCTCGAGGAGAAGGGTGAGGCCTTGGAATAGCGTAGACTGAATTTAGGGGCCTGTGTCCAAAGTGGGTGTGGCCAGTACACCGAAGTTTGAAACGCAGCGGTCGAGGAAGACAAAGGCAATATTCACAGCTGAAACACCGGTCACAGGGCAAGCTATGGTCTATTTGAGGAAACGATCGACTACTTTGGGGCGTGGTCGAATCCTTGAGCGATATCGCTGTGATTGTACGCCGCCCTTCGGCGATCCCACGTGGTTCGCCTTTTGAACCCATGAATTGGATTGTTCGGAGGGGAATTGCGGTGAAATCACTCACTGACGAACTGTGTAATGCCTGACGGGTTCAGTCAGAGTGCCCATTGCGTGAGATATAGTGACACGGTCAGACTGCTCAGATCGGTCATTCCAGCATGAATAAATACAAAAATGATATTAATAAATACTTTGTTCTCATATTAGTAGTTTAACATGGGAGACGCAAGTCTACAGGCATCATCCCACTGATATGTGTTGGAAAATGTACAAGATCGTACAGGACCTGAATGGTATGGAAGGGAGGTCAGTAAATTCCATTAAAAGCATCAGAAGATGCCACGAGTTATGAAATGAACAAGAAAATACCAATTTTCAGCATATACAGAGTTTTAAAGTTTAGGTCGTTCTCAGTCACACTTTCTTTCTTTCACCAGTGGTGGCACCGAGGTCGCGCGAAATTCCAAATCTCCGTTACAAGCAGTCGGCTTGTTTGATTCATCTTCGCAATGCCCCGTTATGTCAAGTAAACGTTTAGTTTATTATAAATTCTTGTGTCGATGGCCTCGGAGACCAAAAGAACCCACACTGACGATGTTGGGAATCTGTAGGTCTTCGTATACTCATGTAGTCATAATTGGTAACCCTGATATTACTCTTTTGTATCACGACGCGAGACCTTGCATATTCGTGTCCGCTTGTAGCTGTTTTAGTTAGGTATAATTAACTTAGTATTTTGATTAGCTTGATACGCCCTTTGGTCCGCCGCGATATGTCTCGAGTGGACTACTCATAATGCGAAATATCTTATAAAATTTCTTCCCACAAATTACAGAGCGGTCATATGGTCTCAGCCAACCCTATCATGGTTCAACCTCTCCCTTGTCAGAACAGAGGTAGAAGATGCCGGCCCACAAAAATCACAGAACACCCAGCTCGGAGGATTGAATGCATGAGGAAAATCATGCCCAATTCTCACCATATCCAAATGCAAAGCACTCACCTCTCCTGTTGAGTGACTGCGCTGTGTGTTTAGAAGCTTTCATTTAACGCCTTGTACTTTAAACACAACGCTTATCTGGTTGACTGTCTAGAACGGCGAGTTTCACCCTCGCTTTGGCTGCAGTTAGTAAGCAGTATGGATGGTGTCAATTTACCCATCCATTATCAGCCTGCACCGCGGAACTCACCATTCTCCGCCTTTCTCAAAATCAGGGCGCTTTTCTAAGCATATAATGGCATTCTCGAACAAGCTGCCACCTACTTTAACCAGAGGCTGTCTGATTAGCGGTAACAAATGGCAGAAACTTACTCCCCCCAAGGTTCAAAAAATTGCGGTCCGTCATTTCATTCTATAGATAGTAGTCATGTTCGTAACTCGAGGGTTCATTCATGTCACAACATTCCCCATCTCAAACGCGCCCCTCAATTCCGTGAAGTGAAGAAGACTTCTGTGGTATTTCATCCATTCGTGAAACGCCGCATCTCCTCTAGCTATCGTGACTCACGTCTTCTTTCAAATCAGCTTTCCATCCACGGCAGGACGACTGGAAATGAGAATAAGACTCTGAGACTGCAGTGGAGTGCTTCACTGTATGATGCATCTAGTAAACCAGCTGAAACCGAAGATTGGTGCAGTCTTCACACGAGCTTGCGCCTGTGATCGTTCAACAATTCATTTCGTAGAGGCCTGGCAGTCTGCGGAAACTCGTGATACAGATACTTCACCACGAGACTACTCTGCGTTTAAGAGAGAATAGATGTGTGCCCTTGTGGGTGGGTGGATCATTCATGCTGGCTTGGATTCGATAGGCAATAGGTGAAATGACCTGGAAGTGATGGGAATGTCGTCGCTGAAATTCAAAACTATGAATTCTCTTCACTGGCTGTATCAATCGCCCTTCAAACTCTTCGAGCGAGTGAGACACTGAGCTGGCCATGATTCTGATTTCGCAGCACACATGCATTGAACCAAGGAAATTATGTGATGCCGATTCAGTGGTTTTGATACCGTGGAGGGCCTGGCTCAAGCCCCGAAATGTAGCACACAATTATTAGAGTTTTAAAAATTCCCACCATATTCCAAAATCATTAGGAGCAATAGGACCAGCGCCACCCGAGCAAGTTAACGAAGCCAACCTGGCTTCTTGGCCTACTGGTCTGCATGCGTGAGCACATATATAGTTACCATGTGCACGATGACATCTCACGTTTAGCGTCAAAGACTGTTTCGCAACGGAGATCTCGACCTGAAAGTCGCCTGCATTGTATTGGAAGCGAAGAGACCTTTCCATTGAGTGAGAACGCTATAAATATTTTACTTGTTGGGCAAAAGTCATTCAAGATTAGAATCACATATCGAGTCCAAGTTTGCTGCAGCTTCTCATGCCCACATTTTTATGCACCTAGAGGCCGGAGTAGCAGCGTGACAGTGCTGACATGCAAGATAAACATTTCGACGTCGATCAGCGGTTAATAACGTACCCAAGTGACAGTAGAAAATATTGGCTGCGATAGAGCTAAAGAAACTCAAAAGATATTAACAGAACTGAAGAACCACCTGACAAGTGACCCCGCGAAAAGCGCTTCCCTTTCAACAAAGAGGACACTAGCCTGGTAACAGGATATTTCCATATGGTTTTAGGCAAGTTAACACTACCGAAGGTAAATAGCAGACTTCGAGCAGGCGAAAAAGCATGTTTATGAGTGGTTTTATTTTAAGGGCAGAGGCAGAAGAACTGGTGTAATGTGCCCACAGAAGGATTAAATACGGTGCATCCGGACCTATTCTGACACTCGAGGCATCTTTTTCTTCGGGCTGTATAGATCCTGGGTTCAGGAATTCCAATTCTAGTGGATATACTGCTCCATCTCGTCTCTATTCGGGAGGGAAAACCACCAGTGAGAAAAATGTTGCGGATTAGCCAGAGGTGGCTACCTGACAATCGCCTCTTAGTTCCATTGGCGTGAACAAAGACCCATGAACCAATATTATGAACTGATTCAACAGTAATATAATTTCAGATCATATACTAAGGCTGTGTTGGACCATGCATCATCCTCCAGGGTCACTATAAATAAAAACCCATTAGGGGACAGAAGAGTCATGCCCCCGGCGAAACCCTGTCGTATGAGGCCGAGAGGTCCTTGAAGGAAGGTAATTTCAAGCGCGTTTTGCCCATTGATGGAGAACACTCCGTAGCTAAGGTGGACCCAATACATAAACTCAAAGGTCAGGCTTTCCGCCAGGCCCCCCTTTCAGAAATGGAATCCGTGACAACTCGAAGGTCTTTCCCACCAGATGTCATATGTTAGGTGCCGCTTTTTTTAGTCATAGGTGTCGTAATGTAGCGCCACGTAGAGCACAGAACAGGCTAAATATTACGCATATTGCAAACACCTGACTTTCATTCACTTGTGAACCCAAATGATCCTAGTCTATGATCTGAGAACAGCTATTTTCCCTCTGCTAAGAGCCCCTGTAATTGTAAGCCAAACCAAAGTGTTTTTCGAATCCTCTATGATATGTATGGCCATGGTACTCAAAATCGATCCACCCTCCGGTGACGAAAGCCTAAAGCCCTCCCGCCCGACTCATGCTGGTCATAAACCATGCCCTACGCCAATGGTAAAAAGGAAGTTCAAGCCGACGACCTATGAGCGACCTGGAAAACTAGGTAATCACATGCTCCTGCACGGCAGAAACTCATAGACCATGCCACCATACTCCGCTGCTGAGTCCGGTTATGTCCGAAACATAATGCAGGAAATTCCTCTGCCCAACTAGGCCTACGAGATATTGTAAGTTACCCCACAAGTCATGACAGCCTTTTTAAACATTGGCTTATTAATGCATGCTCACCACCTCTGAAACATCTGACCTATGGACGAAGGTTTTATCAAGTAAACCCATGGTGTTATCAGTTATTGGATCATGGCGTCCTACCACTGTCCCAGATTTATAAACGATTACACCCTTTATCCCAGTAGCCACGATTACAGGTATGGTGCTGCTTGTTTGATTTGCGCTTGTGGGCTTGCTACTACAAGCAACATTAAAGACGATATTTTCAATCATCTGGCCAGCCGGATTCAGTTTGTTGCAAACAGTACCAACTAAAAAATCCCAATGAGTTGCATGCACGGAGAGCCATCTTGAGCGAGTGAAACCGATACACTTATCGTCAGATCGATTGCCCATGCTAGGTCTCTCACCACTGACTTCAGACCGATTGCAGGTAAATTCAGTTTTCATGACGTCAACTGGGGCGCCAGTTCTGATCCACAACCCCTTGATTAAATACTGACCCTCACAGATATTTATAGGCAGAAACAATGCTTGCAGTCACTTACGCACAGAGACGGCACACTGGACCCAGTCTTTTGCTCTGGCATCATACCTGTCACCACGTCAGTTAGCAGAGACTCCTCCGGCAGTTACAATGGAGTGGTCTTCTGCTGCTCGTCACTTTTTCCTCCGTGGGGAAAACGATCACTCTTCAAAGAATATTCGGCGTCAAAGCCTCAATAATAGACAGTAGGAAGTTCACATCGAGCTCCACACTTGCACGCGGTGGGGTGGCTACTTTACAACAACCCAATTAACAAACGAATTATCTTCTGTAGTGCACACAAAGATCATTTAAGTATTCGTAAGAAACTGTACATCGCCTCATCTCGAATGTTCGAGAGGAAGCACAAGAACTGGCGTGTAAGTGTCAGGCTAGTTGAAAGGATAGAAGTCAGTTTGACATTAAAATCTAGAGGGGCCTGAAATGGTTGGTGTCGGTGTAACTACATATATAAGCCGTTATATGTCGTGTGTATCTGTTGACGCTGGAACACACCTTCGTCGTATCACTCCCTTTTTCACTCACCAAGAATGTGAGTGACCATCAGAGGGTGGAACTGAAGGTTATATAAGGTAGTCATCACGAGAATACAACAGGTGGAAACAGGGTTATTGAACTTTCAGTTATCTACTTACATAGAATGTTATGGTTGGACGTCGCTGCCCCAGCGAACATGGCTGTGGTGGTAAGGGATCGAGACCCACACATCTCTAAAATATTTCGCAACAATCTTGGGCAGTTATCGCTGCAATTCTACCCACCGAAAGACTCCATGTCAACGCACTCGACTTGTGAAACCTACGGATTTATTAAAGCGTCACATGCACGACGTGCAGTAGGTGGAGAGATTGCTGCTTTCGAAGGAGGCTCTAGAATACAAGAATTTACGCCCCTTCTGGGTAAACGTTTGATGCCATCAAGGGATATAGCTTATTTGTTGGACAACGGAACGATATGAAACGGTCCCCCCAAAACAACTGAACTCTAGCGAATGATTCGAGAATTTCAGCCCCAATACTTTGAAGCCCACTATTTTCACTCCATTTACTACAAGCTTATACGCTAACATGAAGTCAACTGTCAGAAGCAGTACGGAGGTCATCCCGAACGTGAGACTAACGAGACCGTGCCCTGACTCACGGCCGCGCCTTGAAATGTTGGTGTTAGATCCAGTTTGCATCGAAGCGTGCGAGTCACTCGACTCCTGGCCCCCGCTTACCCTGTAATAAAGCAACCGGGAGCTGACCTCAAATGAAGCGCCGCCCTTGAAGGCATACTGAACAGTTTGTCGATGAAACCCTGCATTTCGTCTTCCGTAATGTGCCAATAGTTGGTTGGCCGGTATCTACCACTGGCTTAATTTATCCAAGGGAATCTGTTTTCAACAATATAGACCTAGGCAATCGCTACACGCTGCATAACACCATGCTACACTGATTTAAAATTTTTCCCTCCATTCGGCCCAGGACTTACACCTGGTTTTGCATGCTGTCCGTAGGCAGCACAAATCCACTGATTGTTAGCATGTTTTCAGCCTCATTTATGCTCAACATTTGGCGTCCTATGTACCCTTATAGAATATGCAATTCATTAAATAAAGTGTCGAAATCCAATCACTATCGCCAGGTTACTGCCCAAAGTGAGTGACAATGCCTGTGTTACTTTTCTCTTCTGTTGCGTAGCAAGAGGATTTCCACCTGGCGTTGGTGGCCAGTGGTGTCCGAGCTATTGCCCTCTCTGACAGACTAAATATGGCGCGACGGTTTATCCCTTTCAAACTTCCCCAGCCTCAACGAGGACAATAACATCCAGGTACCACCAGTAACAGTGGCACGTGTTCGTATAATTTATCATCCGAAGCAAATTATTATTATTGAGGGTATAGATATAGATAGCGTGAACTCCACAGTCATCGAAAATGTGGTTACGATACTTTGTCGTCCAGCTTAAGATATTCATACTATCAGCAGAAGGCGAAGAATATCCCAGAGAGTTTGAAACTGGCTTCTTAGTTCTTCGCAGCAAATCCGGTGACAAAGCGAGTGCTAGTAACAACAGGCATATTAACATGATACGAGTGGTCTCTTGAATTACGGAAAGAGTGACTGGGAGCAGCATCTCTGATTAACTACTTGAAGATCTTATTACAAACTCTCAGCATCGTTTTATGATTAAGGTCTTGTGTTGCCTGCCATTTCGATTTCCTCAACCTTACCACTGGTGGCCGCGAGGCATGCAAAATCGTAGCTGTTCTATGCCTTGTTATGCCAAGGGTGTTTGGCAAAGAAGCGCAAAGCACACTTTTTACAAGCTACAGCCAACTGTCATTCATGACCCATTACTCCATTGGCCAAAATCTTTTCTTGGCGACTGTAGTCAAATCGTTAAAGTAAACTCTATACAGCCTAGGCTTAGACCAGAAGATAGTGGAGTTAAGCAAAGTAGTGTTCTCGGGCCCTTGATGTTGACGTCGCATTATCACGCGTATTATACGCACAGTATTTGTATACTATCCGTCAATAGTGTGTACAACTGCTGTCCCGCAAGGGAAACACTACAAAACGCCGATGGTCCCAAGGTTGTATATTCCTGTCCCAGTGATGAGCTAACCAATTTTCCGACCACCGACCAGCAAGAATTAGCTAGAACTGGTAAAGGATATGAGGGGTCCCACCCTAAGTTCAGTACTGATAAATGTGGTTGGCTTAGCACAGGCAGCTGTAACCCTAAGTTGTGCCTCAAAGCATCTAGACAAAAACCACCTAGATGCTCTTCAGTGCCAGATTTCGGTCTTAGATATCCCATCGATCTATTCTCTGAACAAACGGCCTGCGCCAGATCCAAGTCACGCAAACTCCTTGGACGTATTATCCGCAACTTTTGTAGCACTTATACCAGGGTTCAACTCCACGAAATGAGCATCCCTCTAGTTCTGGAGTACTGCCGGTCTATGCCGAGCTGCCCCAGCAGAAGCCTTAAACTAAAAATCGAAAGGGTACAACGCCAGTTCACATTAGGAACACTGGTAGGCAACTGAAGCTCAGACCGTATCTCCAGATTTAACACGTTAGAGCTCCCGCTCTATTTAAGGTTACTTCGCAAGCAACTGCATTCATGCGGTCCGGAGACTAAAACAGTTGGAACGTCAAGTTTTGACATACGTGCTCATGGCCATTAGCCATAACTGAGTGTTGTAAAGCCAACTTGTCGGGCAGTTTTCTTCCTCAGCACATTCTCTCACATCCCATAAAGACTTCCTGGGGAAAAATGAGCCGCAGGTTCACTGCCTATTCTTTGCTCCGCACTTAAAGAGATCCTTTCAGATGATTGGCCCATCGCTCGCCTAGCCATGCTTGCTATGCACATTTGACTGGTGAAAATGTAGTGGGACCCCAGAAGGTATAAAGTAGGGTTACCATCAATCTCAAGTACCAATGGAATCACGATTTTTCACAGGCAGCGTTTGGTTACTATTTCATCTGCATGCTTTAAGTAGTCATAAAAGTAGAAATGCACCCAATGCATAGCCAGGTCTCCCTCTCTGTTTACTAACTAACACCGCATACCTTAAAGCTCACGTTAGCTTTGTGTAAGAAGATTAGAAGAATCTTTTTTATATGCATTTATCGGAGCGGACGCACAGTTCGAATGAATCTAAAAAGACAGAAACTCCCTCCGAAACATTTCTTGCGTGGTATAATATTCTGTTTTACCTGCCCACTTTTTCTGCCTTTTTTCAACATCAACCTAAAAAGAAAATCTTAAGCATAATTTTGGTCAAAAATGTAAACTTGCGAAAAACGCTACTTTGTACGTGATAGTGGAAACTGATGCAACAATTCTTAACCTAGGTTCTCTCAGCGTCCTCCGCGTTTTTGAACATCTTCACGGTAAACTCACCTGAGTGCCAGCACCTTAAATGCCATCACATACGAGACCTCAGCCACAATAGCTGGTTTAAGTTTCACGGGTGGCCATAATAATGACGGAAATCTGAGCAAACAATTAAATCTGAGAGATGAATAAATAAATTAATATTTTATTCTCATATTGGTAATTTGGAAAATGTACAAGATCGTACAGGACCTGAATGGTATGGAAGGGAGGTCAGTAAATTCGATTAAAAGCATCAGAAGATGCCACGAGTTATGAAATGAACAAGAAAATTCCAATTCTCGGCATATAAAGAGTTTCAAAGTTTAGGTCGTTCTCAGTCACACTTTCTTTCTTTCACCAGTGGTGGCACCGAGGTCGCGCGAAATTCCAAATCTCCGTTACAGGCAGTCGACATGTTCGACTTGCCTTCACCTAGCGATTTTGAGTACAGCCCCCTCTTATTCGACCACACTTAGTGGAAGACAGTTAACCTCCTTGATAATGGTACATACTTTAGTATGAATTCTGTGTAAAATCCTCCGCCCCTGGGATGCAGTTCCTTTAATGTTTGTCTTTTTGCACCACAACAACTATTCCTGATGGCCCAAACCTATGTGGCTGCGTGCGTCAACACGACAAATGGGAAGTGCTTAACCTGAGACATTCGCCTAGATTAGGTGGCTAATTGGACGCTTGCTGATCCCCGAAATCGTTAGGAGAGTTCTTGTTGGCCACTGGAGATATGAACATGGGAACGGGTGCCAGAATAGGTGTTTACCTGAAGAAAAGTCGAGTGATACCGGCTGGTAAACCTCTCCCGGTTAACTAGCTCACTAGTTACTAGCCTGTTCTAAGCCCGGGTAAAGAAGCAAGGTCGGGCACAGGGCTACCAACCCTACCCCGGAAAACAAATCTGACCGATAAACAAACTTCAAAGCACAAACAAAATACAAAAAGTAATCACAAAATCATTCCTAGCTGGAATCGGAGAGGCAAAATGGCGCCGGTTGGTGAAAGTCTCCCAGAAGCCAATTGGCCGATTTGTCCTCCCTTGATGAAAGAAAAAGTAAACGTGGGGACATGGAATGTCCGCACGATGTTTGAAGCTGCCTGGCAAGGCTGCCCAGATTGCAAAGGAGATGAGAAGGTATAGAATTGAAGTGCTTGGATTTTGCGAAATCAGATGGAATGGGAGTGGACTCTTTAAACTGTCAACTGGAGAGGAGTCAGTAATCTACTCCGATATTGTCACACAGACGACAACCACGAACACAGCACACTGAGTATTCGAGTGGCTATTGTGATGTCCTGAAGAGCATCGAAGGCTCTTATGTAGTGGGAACCAATCTCCTCCTGCAGGATCATGACAGCAAGGTTCAACTAAAAAGGAAGGAAGGTTACAATCACACAATGCTATGCACCTACAAATAATGCAGAGCAAGAGAAGAAGAAGGAATTCTGCAGACAACTTCAATCAACACTGGACAAGACCTCAGTTGGCGATATCAAAATTCCAATGGGCGACATGAATGCCAAACTGGGAGGGGACAACACAGGAAGAGAACTAACCATGGGTAGAGAAGCGCTCGGCGAGGTGATGAACGAGAATGGAGAATTGTTTGCAGAACTCTGTGCATTCAACGATTCGGTGATTGGAGTCAGGCAGTGTGTTCAAGCACAAGGATATCCACAGAGCGAGCGACATGGATTTCCCCAGATGGACACACTAAACATCAGATCGACGTTATCTCAATCTCAAGAAAATGGGGACGCAGTCTACTTAACACAAGGTCAAGAAGAGGAGCAAATGTAGGTTCACATCACTCACTGTCTAGTGCAAGGAACCTTCCAAATCAAGTTAAACGCCTTCAAGGAAGCTGGTGATAGATCGCAGTTGGAGTACAGCACTCGGAAACTTAAGTACGAAACTACAAAGAAAATCACATCAGGTATCAAGACAAAATGGGAGATATCGAGGAACATCCTGAAGAAACCTGTGTAGATGAACACTGAAACTTCTTGGAAGCTATATGGAAAGAAACCTGCATAACCGTATTAGGAAGGAAAAAGAAAGAAGATAAGGAATGGATCTCGATGGACACATGAAAGCTGACAGAGGAGATAGAGGCAAGATGGCAAAGCAGAGGACGATGTATAGAACACTGGACAAAAAAGTGAGGAAGAGTACACGGAAAGACAAAAGACTCTTCCACGAAACAATGGCAAGTGAGGCAGAACAGGCTGCTGGTAAGGGAGATTTGAGAACATTGTATCAAATAACCAGGTTACTATCTGGGAATAGATCAACGCAGACGAAACCAATAAAAGATGATGACGGAAAGTTAATTGCGAAAGAAGAGAAACAAAGGAAACAATTGTTTAGCCACTTCAAAAAGCTCTTGAATCGACCACCACCAACACCCGTACTTCGTCCAGAAATACCACCTGCAGCCGCTGAACTACAAGCGGACATAAATCCTCCAACAAAAGTGGAAGTCCTGAATGACATAAAGCTACTGAAATGCGGAAACGCAGCAGCAGGACCAGATGGGATCCCGCCAGAAGGGCTGGGAGCAGACGCAGAGACAATAGCGGAAATGCTCACACCATTATTGCAGAAGGTCCGAAGGGAAGGAAAGCTACCTGGCTAGTGATTGGAAGAAGGGCTACCTTGTCAAACTCCCGAAGAAGGGAGACCTCAGTGTTTGCAAGAACTGGCACGCATTCATGCTCCTGCCCACCCAAAGCAAGCAAAATATTAAGCCGCATCATCCTGGAAAGACTAAAGGATGCACTGGATTCAAAACTGCGACCGAAACAGGCTAGCCGGATGGCTTCAGGAAGTAAAAATCATGTGCAGACCAAATTGCAACGCCACGCTACGCATCATCATGTAACAGAGTATAGAATGGCACTCAACTCTCTACCTCCACTTCATCGACTTTGAAAAGGCCTTTGACAGCGTCGACCGAGAAGTAATTTGGAGATTGCTTCAACACTGCGGAACACCCCAAACCTTTATCAATCTCATTCAACAACTATATGAAGATGCCACATGCCAAGTAATTCACAATGGGAAGCTCAGTGATGACTTTGAAGTGAAGACAGGAGTAAAACAAGGCTGTCTACTATCACCCATGATCTTCCTGATTGTGGTCGACTGGACTGGACTGGACCATGCAACAAACAGTGAGGAGCTGTGAGAAGAGAGGCATACTCTGGACCGATGAGAAGACCCTAGAAGATTTGGATTTCGCCAATGACGATTTATGTCTGATGTCTTGTGACACAAACTCGAGGATCAACAGGCGAAAACCAACAAGTTGGCAGAAGAGGCAGGGTAGCGAAGATGGGACTTCCTTCAGGTGAACGTAGAGAAGACAGGTGATGAAGGTGCCTAACTAACAATAACAATGGGAGAAACCTAAAGGAAGTAGTCTCTTTTACCCACCTGCCTAGGCAGCACCGTTTCAACTGCAGGAGGCGGCACAGATGAGGACGTCAAAGCCAGCCAGGATTGGAAAGACAGCAAGACAGGCGTTCATTAGCCTGAAACCAGTGTGGAGATTTTCTGCACTCAGCACAAAGCGTGAACAAGATCCGGATTTTCCACACCAATGTCAGTTAAGTCAGTGCTTCTATATGGTTCAGAGACTTGGTGCGTTACGAAAGGCATTTCCAACAAACTACAGACATTCATCAACAACTGCCAACGCTCGATACTGAAGCTCAGATGGCCAGAAAGAGTACACAACAAGGAACTCTGGGAACGAATCAACCAAGAAGCTATCGCTGAACAAATATACAGAAGAAAGTGGGGATGGATTAGATTGGGCATGCAGTGAGAAGACCATTTGAGGACATCACGCGCCGGGCCTTGCTCTCAAGTTGAACCGTCATTGGAAGAGACAAGGTTGGCGTCCGAGGGTTACATGGAGGAGATCGTGCGAGGAAGAAATGAGAGCTTGTGGGCTGTCATGGAGCCAGGTTCAAAAGTTTGCAGAGAACAGAGTGGGATGGAGACGTGCTACTGAAGTCCTATGTTCCACTAGGAACCCAAGGGACAAATAATAATACCGGTGAGTCAAACGTGTTGCGTACTCGTATTGCAAACGTCGAATACTGCATGGCCTTGATGTCAGCCATGAGCAAAAGATGGCTGAAAATAATCCAAGCTTATAAATACTATGTGTATACCAAAGAGTGATGGTATCCTTGCTTTTCGTACAATTTTCAGATGCTTTTCACATTGTGATAGTTTACTATCTTCTTATCTCTATTAGTCAGCCCTTCAAATGCCGTAGGTTTCCAAACCGTTATCAATCCAGTGATGCCCGTAAACCGGCCTCTCTCACGTTAAATTAATAACATGAGAACAAAATACTTATCTAGTTTTATCTATACGGCATAAGCATTGTCTTAGGGGATGGCTTGCGATAACTCTATCTATCTCTCAGAGTTCCTCATCTTTTCAGAGGAGTCATGTTGACCGAACAAATCTGTCATCAGAGACTGCTAGTAAAACCAATTTTCCGCTACTGAGAACGCTTGCGCGCGAAGGAGAGACTTTGGTTGTATAACTATCCACCATCTGCCTGGCTACATAATGTTCCGACACATTTCTGTCAGCAAACTCTTTACGCATTCAGCCTTGTTTGGTATGATTGGCCGAGAGAGGGGACAACGGTAGCGTTTGTTTCTTTCAGATGGTAGAGGATCAGCATTACTTCTGTACGTGATAGGCATGAGTTTAAACGAATAACCGACAGTTGAGAAAATATCATTGCCTGAAAGCAAGACAACCCCAACGGCTCTCCTATATTACCGATTAACCAATTTTGAGGGGGTGACCATAGGCAGACGTAGCTCAGAGCCTTTGAAACAGCCAGTCACTTTGGTAAGATTATTCCGATACATAAGAGGAGATGCTGCATACCTGTACTTGCACCGTGAGCAGGGTCAACTGGGTTTTTTTCTGGTGGTCAGATTCAAAAGTTCATTATTTACTCAATTCACATGGTAGCCACATAAGTACCACGATTAGTTTGTAACTGACACAGAGACTGGGGACAGATATGTTGGTTTCGCATCCCTCGTGTCGGCCCAAATGTAAAAGGTTTTGCCTTTTGATACTTCTTTAACTGTCACAGCATTGTAACAGAAACAACCAACTACTTTAGGAATTGTTCGCTTGAGTCTCCGCTGAATTGTTAGGACTGAGTCAGCTACCATCTGAAAAAGGCTATGTACCCTCCTGAAGTCCACAGATTGTTTCGGACTGAGGCTGCCGCACAGCAGTTGAAGTTGTTACCTTTGGTTCTAGTCTGAATCAACTTGCAGACAAGCTACTCGTAAAGGTGTGCCACTGACTCTTACTTTTCCTACTGTCTACCACCCATGCATTTCGAAAGAAATGTAGAGGGAAGTTGCAGCGGAATGACTAGTTTAACAGGGAGTTAGCCCCACAATAGACATAATGGTCAAGATATATTTCAAACGCAACCACGTTCTTTTAGGCCAAAAGATGATCACGGACTAGTGAAATTCACACACTCTTGAAGCTTTCGGATTTTGATATGGTGCTGCCATTTACATCCACTCTATTTTTGAGGGCGCCACCTATGCTTGGTTAGTAATTGATGTGTGAAAGGTTTCACACCAAAAAACTGCTTTTATCGCCAGGTTGGAACTTGACGCTACCCTAATGCCTGTTCAGATGTTTGTTGCGGTGCAAGAAAACTGCTTCAGTCGACGCCTCGGGATGGGGCCGACAGTGGCTGTTCATGCGTGAAATATGTCCCAGACATATTAGTCAGTGATGTTTGGCAACCTGATCACCTGAATTTCTTCTGCCGGAAATTCTACTCCTGACTGCCGTGTAAGTGACCCTGGCCAGTGGTTGAAAATAGAGTTGCAAAATGCAATGCAAACTAAACCACATTTTTGGGATGCACACGGTTAGGTTCTGGGAAGGGAAAGGTTGTGTTCACTCTTTTTGAACAATCTGAAGAGAAGGAATGTGCTCGAGTATAGACAAGTTTTGCTCAGCATTTTCATTCTTTTACCTACGCGGCTTTTGTAAGAGATGGTGGAAGTTTGTTAAAGTTCAGACGGCATGAAACACATACACCGGTTTTATGAATCTCAGTTTACGGCGTGAAATGTACCTGCGCTTAGCGAACCTCTGAAGGTAAAAGCTTTGCTCTCCAGGTCGCTTGTTGTCACAGATTGTTTTGGTGAAGACGAAGGGCACAAATCAAGAAGGAACTCTTGTTATAGAACTGGTGCAGAGTGCAGAATAGTGAGGCGCTCCTGAAGGCGTTAAATGCGTAGTTTGCGAGTAATCGTATTGCAAAACCCAAAGGAACCTACTTCGCAACTTCTGCTGATGATAAAAAGTCTGGAAATCGAGAAGGAAGATTATACGTACAGCCTTCAAGCTAAATTCTGAAAGATATCAAACCAAAACTTGAATGATTATTTTTCATGACCAATCCAAGCAGGATGAAGAGAAGTTTGCACCGAATTTGCAGCCATGTGGAGTAAATGATGCCAAGAACGGGAACGGTTATGAATAAGTGTAAGGATAAGGTAGGTAGGGTGCAGTATTAAGGTTAAGAGCTCTAGCTGTTGCAGACTAACTATAACCTAATAAGTCACAGCAGTCGCACGTTAAGAGTACGCATATTATTGTAGACGTGAATTAAGACACGCGGCAAAAGCTTAACGACGTGAGTGATATAAAGATTGCATTTTGGAAACTAGCTGCTGCTTCTCCTTCTCTTGTAAGTATTGTCAACAATTTCCAGAAATAAATGTTGAGAGACGCGTTTGCAATCGCATAGTATTGATAGGTAAGCGTATGCTGCACTAGATGGATACCTCTGTAATACGATTTGAGGCAAAATAACGGATATCTTCATAAATCTTGAGCTGATACTTCTCGGTCGATGTCATCTGCCCAGGAATGTTATGCATTCTCTTCAAGTTACTGTTCACTATTATTTGTCATATGCTGAATAACTACAAAACATCTGTAGGTTAGCCTAACCTTGGAAATAGGTTACAAGGAGAAATATGTTACCAGAAAATGCTCGTTATCCCCTACAGAGAGTTCGTGGAACGGCTGGACGTGGATACCTTATCCGATGGAAGAAATATTCAAGTAACGACTCTTATCTCCGCTAGAACACGTTAAAAGTCAGCCCGGTTCCTACTGTTTTACGCTATTTTTTAGGCTTGAGACGTTTTTGAATCTCTCCCAACACAGAAAAAACTGGTGTCATGAAGGAACAAAAGCCCTTAATGAGTCACGCCGATGTGGGTGGCTGGTTGCTCCACTTTGAAAAGACAACAGTGAAAAAGATGCGAGCGTGGTCCAGTGGTTCGTCTTGAAATGTGATGGACTGCCAAAAAGGTATTCTGGGATGCATTTGGGGGAGGTTGTAGAGACATTCAAATCTTTAGACTAATAACAAATCTGAACTGCTAGGATGCAGCGAAAAACCATATAAAAATATGGAATGAAGGATCTAGGCCGTCTTCCTCTTAGTTACTGTACGATAAGTTGCCTTATGAACAGCCCACTAGGTACTAGTAAACCAGATCGAAAGAAGTGGATATGATACGAAGCCCACCATATTGGTTTCTGTGAAAATCTAAGCAAAATGCCAAAGTCGATGTGCTATCGCACTTGTTTTCCCATTGAAACTTTAGCTACTGGGGACATATTATTTGCTGTGGTGATCACTTCTCAATATTTTGACAGTTTCCATAGAGGTTAGATTGTTTATAAAATAAGAACGAATTGCACTCGCCCAGGAAATTTGATGTTGTGGTATCAGTTCGACTTCTGTAATTTTCGTAACTATTCTATTTCGTTGCCACTGTTATTATGGAAGTGGTTGAGTCTTCTGCTACTTTACTTGATGTACTACTTCCCAGTTTGCTGTTGAACTATTATTGCGAGGCCTAGAAGTAAGCTTGGAAAATCAACCAATTTATTCAATTTACAACGCATATTGGACGTCTGAAAGCTGAGCGGTATATCTCAAAGCGGCGATTTCAAAACGCTTCATGAAGTAATATACAGTGATGCCGAAATTTATATCTGAAGTTGATGTTGAAGCCAGGAAAAAGATACAGGAGGCTGAAGGTATAGTTGAAGCTCCTATTGACGCCAGGTCCCTCTATGAAAGGTTGCAGGCAAGTAAATTATGCTCTTCTTATATTCTGTATAATGAGGAGTCAAATGTCTCAAGTTAACTGGTTTTGAAGCGCGACAAGAAAGCAATATTTTTTGTCTCATATGTGATTTTCTCTCCTGATCAGGATTTTCATGGGTCCTATGTGTAATGAAGGCCGAGTGATAGGTCAGGACTTCCCCTAAAAGTCAGCCATTGGTTATATATACCATTATCTCAAAGCTATGATTTTACCGTTCACGTCTGTAACATAAGTTTCATGAGCTTATCATGGTTTTCATAAAACATACATATGGTTTGTTCAATGTTTTGTTACTGGTTCACTACCCCTCCATCTCATTTCATCAAAATTGAACAAGAATGATGCGTATAAAATACCGCGTGCACAATAAGCTATGTAAGGCAAACATCAAAATCACTGAGAACTAGACTGAATGGACACCAAAGATTAACCAAAGACCAGTCTGCAGAGGGACAGAAAGTTCGAAAGACATTCATTGATAGTAGTTCATGGATGGGGCGAAAAACATCGATTGGAACAACATTGCCTTACTAAAGTTCAACAAAAACACAAAGAAAGGTTATTGACAGGATCCCTATTTAATACATGTCACTCACAACACATGTAACAAAGGTGAATCAGCACAGCTATCAACTATATAGAACACAACTGAACAAACAGTCTATTGATCAATGAGGAAAGATTATATATATGACACCTCGTAAATGTGTGAATAAATACTGCCTGAGTATTCCCACTTTTGTTGTGATCTTGTCGTACCCTTGTGAGACATGGCTACTGAAAGCAGCAGGCATAAAGAAATTACAGGTTTTTGACCATAGGTGCTTTTGTAGCAATCCTCAAATGATAAGATCACCATGGGTAATATTGAGGACAGGCGAAGGGTGCTAGGCAAGTCGGTCGATGAGGTTGCTGACCTTCGGCAGGTGAGGTGGGTTGTACATGTATTGCGCATGCCGAGCCACTGCCTGCCTCGTGATGTGCCAGCAGAAGTTGGATTGCATCTGAAGAGGGCTCAGATTGGCCAGACCAAGACGTGACACCAGTCCATGAAGTCTCTGACGTTTGGTCTTAGCCACGTTGGGAGTCGTAGACCATCCAAACAGATAAAACCAATGTAGAACCTCGCGCACGTGCATCAGCTCAAGTTTCCACACTTCACAGTAGTATACCAAAAGCAGGTGAATAGGAAAAGCTATATTAAAGTAGACAAAGCTATGTGAATGAATAAACAGGGTTAACGCAAATCAAGCTTTAGAAGATGCTAAGTACTGAATACATCCGCACTATTGTGACCGATCTTCAGGCATGTCACCAAGAATCCTCAACCACTGATTCCTAACGTCTTAGGGACTCCAGCAAGGTAGTCTACATCTCCCCACACAACACAAACCAACAGTCACAGACTTCATGGATTGTTTCCACTCCTTTGTCTGGCCACCCTGGACCCTCTTAACCTAGTCCAACTTTCTCTGGCACTGCACGTCGAAGTAGACAGTGGCTTGGCATGAGCAGTACGTGACCAAGCCATCGCAGCTGATTAAGGTTCACGACCTCACCAATCAATCGTTCCTAGTACCCTTCACCTGACCCCAACACCGCTCACCTTTTGATTCCATCATACGCGGTCAATGCCACGAAGACATCTGATAAAAACCCAGCAATCGCTTCATTTCTTCTGCTTTTAACGGCCATGTCTCAAAGCCGTTAAAAAGGACTAAAGATATATAATCGAATAGGTGTAACACCAAATTTATAATGCCATGCTTTTATAGTGTCGTTAGATATGCTAAATGTTTCTTTGTGTCAGCTGCCAGGGCATTTGAATAAAATAGAAACAATCAGAAACATGATTTTTTTTTACCACTATGGCAATGGACAACGCACTCTAGAGATTTGATTTTCATAGTGTCCTATGGCATTCATGACTCACTGAAATTATAAACCTGATTATTAGTAAATTAATTTGTCGTACACAAAACAGTTGAATAAATCTATAATAAAGTTGGTTTCCTGTTTTTCTGACATAAATTCACTCCAACTTGGTATTTACGGCATCAAATCCTGTTCCACTTACTTCGACCTGGGCAACTGGGTAGTATCGTTTACTTTCGCATATTGTGTAATTCATAACGTAGTATAACCACCAGGTTGAGTTTCATGAGAAAATGGAGCGTTCATTCGAAATAAATTAGGTGTGTCATGCACGAATGTTTATTCAACTTTGGCGTTTATTACAACGTGTATGATTGGAAGATGTGGTCCTGTAACGACAACCCAATGACTAGTTAGTTTCTGAAAACACTTGATGTGACGTCTGCACACTAGTAATTCTTTACTGTATGTGATTGAGTAGTCTTTGCTCTGGCTTACTAACTGAAATTTAGCCCTTTTTCGAAAATTATAGGCGGAGAAGGATAGAAAGCAGGAGGAGTATGATGCTAGTAATGCACTTAAAAACCGAATTCATCGTTTGGATGAAGATGAAGTTGAATATTTGCAAACGCTTGCTGCTAAACAGTACAAAGCTGATTTGGAAAAAGAAAAGAGGTTGCTGAATTAGTTAGAGAAGCAAATATATCCTTTTTAGTTTCTTATCTCTTTTATTACTGTATAAATCTCGTCTCTGCTTTTTTCTTAACTCAAAGTATACATTCAAGCAACCCGATCAGTTCATATTCCAGCTACAAATGCTACTTCTGACATCACCCCGAAACCCTTATACAATAAAGCAGGTTCAAGTCAGCGTGCCCTTTTGACTAATGCTGTTAAGCGGAATTCGTAAGTTATTTTGCTTTAAATTAGACTTCTGACTATAGTGGTTGCTTAGATATTTTGGGTCCACAATCAAAGCGATCGAATATGCGAACATCGAGTAAGTAATCACGTTTTTAAAAAGCACTTTTTTCCTTCTGGCTACCCATGTTTGTGTTTATTAATACTAATAAGAACATTAGTTCTAAGCTGTCGAACCCTATATTTATTATTGGTTTATGAAATGGTTTGATGTAAAAACTTCAGGTCTAATCTCTCGTCTGCAGTCATGTTAAGCTAACTCCGCATTTTTGAAAACTAGTTTTTGTAGTTCTGGTTATCTTTTTCTCTTTGCTGTTGAAGTAATGTTACTTTCTAGATGCGAAACAAGTGTATTGAATGCATTCAGATCTAACTGACTAAATAGAATGGAGTTATCAGTCTCTTCCTCCACCTACGTTTCTAGGACTCACTGTATCTGACTTTTGTGCATGATAGTAATATAGTGGCACTCTAAGCCGGGACGGAGTTTTTTTATGGCTTTGTCATAGTACGGTTTTCTACTCTAAATTCGAATAATTGTTTTTGTATATTTCAGATGATTTCATTTAATGTGTTAGAACTATATATCTTTTGCAAACAGTGTACTGGTTTCCGCTAAAGGTTATACTTTGTTACAGGTGACAGTAGAAAACTTTACTTCCTTTCATCTGATTGGAGTTGTAGAATCTACTTTAAATCTACTAAAGTTCGACTAGGTAATTAGTGTCATTCATTTGCAGAATAAGTGTCCTATGTATTCCAGTGGATAAAACTATACGTAGTTCACGAGACTTAAAGGTTTATTATCATTATTTTCTCCATGAGTGACCCTCACTCCGCAACTAAACCTCATTTAGAATTCATGTGACACTTCTAGGCTACTTAAATCAGCGGCCGTGCATCAGCTGTCTAAATATGTATAACCGAGCGAAATCATAGGAAACTATTCAACACTTAAGCTACTGTGTCTAGTCCTTTTAACGCAAATTAGGCATTATCCATTGTAAAGGCTAAGACTCAGATAAACGGACATTTACTAACAATAAACCTCAGGTGCGCATATACGACCTCCCTTATCCCATAAAAAATGAAACGAACAACATTTCTAAAGGTTATAGACCGTATATGCTTTAAAATTCCATTCAAATCAACATAGGACCAGCCATTACTGCGTAACAGTCCGAGTTGCTACAGCTCATATCAGTACATCAAGTAAAAAGGCAGTGAAGTATAAAATGAAGAAAAAAAATTCAGTCAAAAAAAACATAAATGCCAAAAAAAGAAAGGAAGGAGAAAATTGTCAGATTCGTTAAAGCGTTAAGATGAGGATAATGTGTGTAAACCTCTGCGCCACTGACATTGGTTCTGAGCCATATCACCTAGAGTCTCCAAATATGTCTTCCACCTCCAGTGGCCATGTTTCACAGCCATACAGTAGAACAGACCGGACTGCTGTGCAGTACACGTGACCCTTAATAGATAATCGGATTTCACGGCGACTCCACAGGTGGTGTAAGTTGGCAAAAGCCAATCGAGCCTTTTGTGTCCGTGCAGAGATTTCACCGGCCACTGAGCCACTTGGGTTGATCCTACTTCCCAGGTAAGTGAAGTGGTCGACACACTTAACTACTAAACTCTCTATTGTTAGCCGTGGTACCGTTGAAGACCAATCCTGGAGCATTAATTTGCATTTGGGTGGTGAGAAACGCACCCCAAAGATTCTCAAATTGCCACTCAAGGTGTTCAGAAGGCTCTGCGTTTTGTTAGCGTGTTCACGGAACAGGACTATGCCATTTTTGTATTCTAGGTCTAACGAAATTCTCCTGTGATTAGGTCAACGTCTGTGTAGTCAGTTGGCGAGAGAGAGAGAGAGACCTCCATGAGAATATCTATGATAAAGTGGAGTAAGAATGGAGAGAGTGGGCACCCTTGACGGACACCAGTCGACGAACACAGCTCCCCGGGCATCTCACTATAGGCTCTAAAACGCCTACAAGGGAGCCTTCAATAAGATGATGTACTTACTTGGCACACCTTTCAGTGAAAAGGAATAGTGAGACTCGCCGTTGTCTCTTTGTAATCTCTGCTTACGCACCCACTGACTGTGGTTCGGATGAAGGGAAGGACCAGTTCTACCGAGAACTGTCTAGCCTCCTTCTGAAAGCCAAACGTTCAGACGCGGTGGTTGTTGCAGGTGATTTCAATGCACAGGTGGTTAGCTTGAGTGAGGCAGAAAGGCACTTACGTGGCACTTTCGGAGTCCCGGCTGAACAAGCAGATAATGGGGATCGTCTATTACAACTGTGCTCAGATAACCTCTCATTTCAAGCTAGCACAAATTTCAGACATAAAGAAAGACACTGTCTGACGTGGCGTTCACCGAGCTCAACCCAGCGATGGAAATGGATAGATCACATTGCTATCGGTCATCGCTGGAGAGGATCTGCGGAAGACTGTCGCTTCTTCTGGAGTACGTATTTGGATAGCGACCACGCAATGGTCTGATCGCGTATATGTCTGCGTCTCAATGGACGTATGAAAAACTTGGCAACAAAACCGTTACGAGTTCAAGCCGACAACGAAAACACCGAAGCAGCGTTTAGTGAGTTGGCTAGGAAGTTATCGGAAAAAAAGATTACCACTCATCCAGAAGAAGCTTGGTGCCACATCCAGTCTGCTGCAAAAGCAGCGCTGAAGACTGTAACCGACTGCGAAAGAGTGGCTAAAAAGAGCCAGTGGATATCAGCAGCTTTTTCCGAACTAATGGATGCATGTGAACGCATCCCTGCAGGCTTTGAGTACAATGAAGAGGGAGCGCAGCTTGAAAGTAGATCGAGAAGTCTACGCAATGACTGCGAACAGCGAAAGGCAGCGGCGATCGGTAATAGTAGACGACAGTTATTTACACTTATTGGGAAACTGGAGGAAAAAAGTCAACAACAGTTAGTGAGACTATAGCGGAGAAGGACAGGTCTGCGATTCACTCGCAATGGAGAGTACTGGAACAGTGGGCAGAACACTTCAAGGAACAGTTTAACTGGCCTTTAGCCACCATCACATTGCTCGCTATCCAGCCGAATCCTGAATGGAATATTGAGATGAGCCCTCAACACTTGCAGAAGTCGAGAAAGCTGTAAGTAACTTGAAATGAGGAAGAATAGCAGGACCAGGCAGACTAAACTCCTGAGGTATACAAGGATGGTGATAGAGTGCTCTTAGTCTGGTTAACGGAAGTATTAACCGGTATATGGGAATTAATTACGTTCCCCTCTGACTGGTTTAAATCACTGATTATTCCAGTCTTCAAGAAGGCAAGAAGTCCTCTTGTGACAACCACAGAGAAATCAACCTGACGAACATGGTAGCCAAGATCCTAGGTTCTATAAAACTCCGACGCCTGAGTGGAGCTCGGGAACAGAAAACCCGAGAAAACTAGGCAGGCTTTCGACCCGGCCGTGGGTGTATCGACCAAATATTCACACTGCGCCAGGTTCGGGAACACAGGCACGTTTACCAGCGCCCGACAATAGTTGTATTTCTAGACCTGAAGGCGGCATTCAACCCCTTTTATCGAGAAGTCTTATGGCAATATCTCTCACTGAAAGGTGTGCCAAGTAAGTACATCATCTTATTGAAGGCTCCCTTGTAGGCGTTTTAGAGCCTATAGTGAGATGCCCGGGGAGCTGTGTTCGTCGACTGGTGTCCGTCAAGGGTGCCCACTCTCTCCATTCTTACTCCACTTTATCATAGATATTCTCATGGAGGTCTCTCTCTCTCTCTCGCCAACTGACTACACAGACGTTGACCTAATCACAGGAGAATTTTCGTTAGACCTAGAATACAAAAATGGCATAGTCCTGTTCCGTGAACACGCTAACAAAACGCAGAGCCTTCTGAACACCTTGAGTGGCAATTTGAGAATCTTTGGGGTGCGTTTCTCACCACCCAAATGCAAATTAATGCTCCAGGATTGGTCTTCAACGGTACCACGGCTAACAATAGAGAGTTTAGTAGTTAAGTGTGTCGACCACTTCACTTACCTGGGAAGTAGGATCAACCCAAGTGGCTCAGTGGCCGGTGAAATCTCTGCACGGACACAAAAGGCTCGATTGGCTTTTGCCAACTTACACCACCTGTGGAGTCGCCGTGAAATCCGATTATCTATTAAGGGTCACGTGTACTGCACAGCAGTCCGGTCTGTTCTACTGTATGGCTGTGAAACATGGCCATTGAAGGTGGAAAACATGAGAGGGCTGGTTTCGGGTATTTGACCACTGTTGCCTTCGTAGTATAGGCCGCATTCCGTGGTGTCACCACCTGAGTAACGCAGAAGTCAGGAGTAGAATTTTAGGGAGAAGAGGTAAGTCGGTTGACGACGTTGTGGACCTTCATCGATTGAGACAGTTGGGACATGTGTTACGTATGTCTAGTCGCTGATTGCCTCGTCACACAATGTTTGCTGAAGTAGGTTCAGGCTGGAAAAAGGTGCGAGGCAGCCAGACCAAAAACATGGCACCAATGTATGAAGTCCTTGACTGTTGGCTTAAGCTATGTAGGGCGATGCAGACCGGGTGGCTGGGGTCCACAAGACAAGGGAAACCAGTGGTTCGAGACTCTAGGTGACATGGCTCAGAACCGATGTCAGTGGCGCAGATGTGTACACACATTATCCTCATCCTAATGGCGCTATACCGAATCTCACCACTTTTTCATTCTTCGTTTCTCTCCTTTCGTACTTTATATTGCTTCTGACTGCATTCTCTTATCTTCATCTTGCGCCTCACTGCCTTTTTACTTGATGTACTGATATGAGGTGTGACAACTCGGACCGTTACATGGTAATGGCTGGTCCTAGGTTAGTCTGGGTGGATGATCACTATTCCTTTTCGTTCTCACTGTGTCGTTCAGTCGGATAGCACAGAGGCGACTACCAACTGGGATCCAGTCTAGTAGTGAGTTTTCTGCCCTAGTGCTTAATGCTACACCTACACCTACAAGAACGCAAGAGCTAGTTATCGAATCTGCAGAAACCCGAAGGGTAAATTTTGCGGATTGACCAGATTGCCTGGGAAAGGTCAGGTGAATAACCGCACTTGGGTCCTGTATGCGAGTCTCGTAAACACAGCACACTTCCATGCCCCGAGTTACTAGAGTCCTTGCCAATGAAGCCTGTTGCCCATTTTGACGGAGAGTGCTAAACATTTAAGGGCCTGATGTTTAATTTGGAGCGCAGTTTGAGGAGACCAAGGATGCTGTTCTGTGGATTCAGATTGTTGTCAAAGACTGCAGAGCTAGGAGAAATTGAAGATGATGTAGTGTCGTTAATTGAGAGACGTGGGAGAAGATTAGAAGGTAAGGGAGATGGACCTTTTCTAACCCCCTTTCCACTGAGAAGGCATCAGCAGCATGGCACTGCTGATCAACCAAGGGAAACACCTTACTGCTGTCACCCCATACAGCTAGCAGCAGTACGACTTCGCCCTCAGACCCCCATCATAATATAGTAATTGACGCCAATACAGTAACTGCTTTTCGTCTAACCTTTATCCAACAGATGTTTCTGGTATTGTAGGACCTCGAGGGAACAAGTGTCGACCAGCATAGATTGTTGGCTCATTGTTATATGCAAGCCCACCCACCACATCAAGGTAGCAGCTATCGGTCGGGATGCCTCACAATTAAGGTAGAAATAATGAATGATGAGGTTATCAGGCTTCGGAAAAAGATGCAAGTCAAATACATTGTAATCAATCTCAGTACCCGAAAAGAAGGCATAATGCTTGACTACATATCTCATGGGGGCATCTACCTGAGGTTGAGCACACAAAGACTTTCTGCTAGTATGAGACTAGTTTTCTGCTTCCGAATCCGACTATGAACCCCCTATCGCAGGCACCGGCACGCCACGAGATAAGTGTGCTACTTTGGGGGTTGACCTTTATGACCCCCATTCCCATATGAAAGTCAGCTTCAAGGTGACATTGCTAGTTATCTTAAGGAAATACCTTACTTCTATCAGACTTCATACAATCAGCATTACGACTTCGTCCACACACCCCCATCATAGCACTGAAGTTTTCACTATAATGTAACTGCTTTTCGTCTAACCACTATCCAACAAATTTTTCTTGTGAATCAAGCTTTCTACCAGCATTGTTAGTTCATTGTGATATATATATCTTAAGGTAGGTAGCAGTTATCGGTCGAGTACGAATAATCAATTACTTTGTGAATTGGTATCATTGTCAACCTGTCTAGCATTTATTACGAAACCTCGAGATTTCACTATACGTTATGACTTGAAGGTGATTGTAACTTACAAACTCATCCCTCAATCGACGACCATGTAGCAGTAGCTGTGGGATATAAGGCATGGCCATTGTTTTGTATACCTTTCAGTTATATGTACTACTTCTTGCTGGCTTCAATAATGGCATTGTTTACCAAGTGCTAAACGATCATACCTTTTCACTACCTGGCTTATAAAATCTAGTGCAATTCTACAAGTGGATTGTATGGTCAGTGGGTTCGATTATTTCATACTTCATCCTGTACATATTAGTCTTAAGTCATCTTAACTGTGAGACTGGTTTACTATAGCCGTTTGAAATAAGGTTAATGTCAATATTTTACTCGTTACTTTTGTATGGTGGAGGGTGGAAATTCTAAAAACTTATTTATAAGCCCTACCAAAAACTTACCTTTTTAACGATAGTTTCAATAACCTGCTTTTTTACTGGCTTTTCTGTTAGTCCCTTTAATATAGTAAGGTTTGTATTCCAGTTATTATGAAGGTTTTTATTGACTGGAAGAGATTTGCTTAGGTTTTTAAACTGCTAACTGTACCACTACGTTGTTGTGCATTTCATTCAGCTTCTGATGAATTTTGTCCAGATGATGGTGCGAGAAAAGGAAAAATGGAGAACTTCAGTACTTCTAGGGTGTGCAAATCACTGAATGAATCTTTGCGCATCCTGTTGGTGTGCTCCCAGGATTGAGTGAATACTCAACGTCGGATTCTGACCAGTCCACAGATTCTGATGAATCAACTGATATAGAAGATGCCGTTTGTACCCTACAGCAAATAGCTTGTACACGAGTTCGACTTGAGAAGATTGATGGGACTACGGACAATGACTAAAAATATGAATGGTCCTTGGTGTACAGTGCAACACAATCTGTGCTACTCGCTTGTGCTTTTATATGCCTACTCAACCATAACGCAAGATGCATCTCATCTACATAAATGAAGAACCTGTTTATCTCTTGATGTACAAGAGTTGTAAATGTAACTTTTATCTATATATAAGTACGTGGTACCTGGCGCATCTGTTTTGTTGGCACATAATCATCATTTCAGTGGTTAGAAACACCTTGAATGTGTATATTTACGACTTCGAAATTATGGATTGTTATGTATCCCAAGATGGTTTCTACTAACTTACCAGAAAATATCAGTGTTAGGGACGAATAACTGCCTGTAGAACAATATAAGTGCTCTTGGGACAAAAGTTATGCCTATAAATCAAGTTACGTAACCAACTGACGATGGGGTATGTAAAATGACCGACGTGCTCAACCAGTTCACTCTCTGCTGTTATATAGGATGTTGATGTAGACCAACTTTGAAACGAAAATTCAAATTTGGGAGGTGAGAAGAGCATACTGAAACACATGGTGGGCTCACTACCCTTTGTTTTCAATAATAGGCTCCTCAAGTTCAGGAAGCGTACGATACTAATGGTGATTTCCAATTCAGGTTGCGACTGTGTATTGAGTAACCGATAAGAGGCTGGTGGTCGGCTAAACTGCTCTTTAAAGTATTGTTCTCATTATTCCAGTCGGCTCTGTAACAAATGTATCGCATAACCATCCATCTACAGTCTCACTATCTTCAGAATTTCTCACATCCTATTGCGTTTGTTTTTTGTCTGTTTAATTGGGATGTGATCCTACACTCTACTGCATTCAGCATCAGTTAGAACGCAATACATGCATTCATAAATGCAAACAGAGCTTCCGTGATCCACGAATCCTTTCTTACCATCTCGGTGAGTTAGGCATCGTCTTTACAACTGAATAAAGGTGACATATGTTTTATCGGAGTGACTAGCATTGTCGCAAGTGGCTATCCAGTTCCTGTTGGAAGTACCGTCAGTAATTTTGCTATCAAGCTGAATTCTAATAGGTGTTCTAATCATAGCTTTCTCGTGTCGACTACGATACAGATATATGTGTCCGAATCAAGGTGTGATAAATCTCTAGATTTCGTGCTTTGAAAGAAGAGGTTACTCTTTTGCAGATAACTAATAGTGATGTTGTTCATCGGTGTGGAGCTGTTGCCCAGTGGTTTAGGGAAACGACCACCAACCAGTGAGTTGCGAGTTCGAGCCTCGTTCCATCCACCGAGGTCTGGGCAGCCAGTTACTTTCACTATCCTTTATACAGTGGGCATCGCTCATTGCCTACTGCACAGGGTAACGGAGTGCGTTTCGTTTGGTTCATCGGTGTTCGCTGTTGATTTTAAGGTCCGTGGCCTACAAGGTAGACATTCTATTTTTTAAAACAACTAGTTCCCTTTATAAACTTCGACAGAACAATAAAGAGACGTAAATTATTTGAACCGTGTAATGTATTTACGCAATACATTCCCGAGCTATCTCATCACCCACGTACTTGTCATAGGCATTTATATGTAAATTCATGCATATAAAGGGTGAGAAAATGAAAAGAGGTCAAGTAGGAAGGCAGAATTAAAGGCCGAATAACAATGAAAATCAATAGAGCGAAAATAACTGTACATCGAACTTAGCTTTCACAGTTGAATTTACCAAGGAAGATTTAATGTGATAACAAATTGTTTATGAACATACAAAGGTAGTTTGAACTTCCTAATAGCTAAGGCCTCAACAAATTTAAGGATCCGTCCCCAACATGTTTTGTAAATAGATGTAAAGGAAGTAGCCACAACACACATGTGACCTGTCCCATAAATGATCTATCTACAGAAAACCTACATGGACACGGCAATATTTGAACTATCATAGCTTTTGTCCAGTTTAGTACAAGCGAGTGTTAGTTAGGTGCTTATTCAGTAGAATTCAACGAATATGCACAGAGGATACTTAAGAAGATGAAAGAGGAACACTGACTTAAATATCGTTGGAAAATAACTATCCATCAGAATTCATTGGGCAGCACAAAATAATCAGAGCGCTAAAACCAGGTCTTCAGTTTGTCCCTAAGAAGGATATCTTTATTAGTCTTCCGTACAAAGGTGACTCTCATAGTGCAATCCTTAAGCAGAGACAACGCTGCTGTTAGAAAGACTTACTGTGTAACCAGGATTCTATTGATAGAAACCACCCAGCCCGTATATTCCCCTAGACTCCACAGCTTGTGAACGACAATGTCACATCTCATTGTATCTACCAACTCACATGTACGCGTAGTGACACATAGATAGGGAGGACTCGTAGATCTATGCAAGCAAGGACCTCGGAACATATTCCAAAGTGGCTTCAGAAGTAAATTAAGTCACCCGGGCCTATAAACGTTGGTAGCAGACGTTCAAGTTCTTCAATCGTGAAATATGTCGTTGAGACTGGCCACAGGATTAGTGTGGTTACTTTCTTTACATCTATTTACAAAACATGTTGGGGACGGATCCTTAAATTTGTTGAGGCCTTAGCTATTAGGAAGTTCAAACTACCTTTGTATGTTCATAAACAATTTGTTATCACATTAAATCTTCCTTGGTAAATTCAACTATGAAAGCCAAGTTCAATGTACTATTATTTTCGCTCCATTGATTCTATTTTTTGTATGAAACTGATAATAATTCAAAACAGTTGGTTATTTGGGCCCAGTTTTAGCGAACGGTCACCATTACCGATTCTCTTGGTTGCAATTCTAGAATTATCATCCAAATGTGTTTTTGATTTCTCCTTAGCTTCTCTGTTTCTTGGTTGAGATTACCAGCTGCAGTGTTTATATCTAAACCTTTTTCTCTTCATAGGAGATCAGACAGTGTGAATATTCCATTTATGAACTACAAGTATATACTGTCCTCTAAGTTCTTCAATACTCAACAGAAAACCTGGATTACATCTGACTTTTTTCAGTATAATTAAGGGAATGGAAGAGAAGTACCACTAAGTTATTTCCTTTGTTAGATTTTGCATTTTCTGCCGTGGTTTTATAACAAATTGTAGTTGTCTTCATGAGTCGAGGGAAAGACTTGTGACAAGGAAAGCAGCGCACATGATATATTTGCCAAGGTATTATTCATCAAAACAAGAGTCAAATCAATCAACGACGGCGGAGCAAATGTGGGCGTAACAATGGGAGTTTATGTGCAATGCCAAATCCACATTTTCTGTTGATTCAAAGCGTTTACTGAACTGTGTTTGCTTTTGACAATAATTAGCTAAAGTTCTTAGACTGTAGTATACAGTAACTTTCCGCAGAACATCGGAATAGGTTTAGGTTTTTTTTGTGATAAGTGTGTGATCCGTCATGATTTCCGATTCAGCATGAATGTCAGGACACAAGCTGAGATTCTGGAGATAGGTTCTGAAGAAATTATATATGGTTCTGAGAAAAGTCCAGTCAGTTTGGCGTTAATTGAAGACTATTCATAATAACGGCAACACATAAGATGTACTACATAATCACATATTGAAGATGAAAACAAAAAATGTGCACATCGGGAGGCAATACTGACAGGAGAAAGTTTTGTAGTAATCTTAAATCACGAAGGTATTTTCTATAAGACAGCTAGGTAGTAACAGGATGTCGCGAATCTGTTTAGCATGATTTTTAGTTGAGTAATTGTAAGTCACTGACATTATGTTTGATGGGAGATGTACTGGTAATTATTTATGTTCAAGTGGAAACGACAAACGGACTGATGAGTGGTACTAGATGCTTTACGAAAAACTAGACGTGATAACGAGACTTCGATGGAGTGAGATTTTCTTTCTAACTCTTCAAGTTGTTCAGATGTAGCTGTAATCTGTAGTTTAGGCTATTGACTGCTGTCTACTATTCTAATTCCATTCGAGTTTTTATTTATTAGGTATGTCTAAACTTGGGAAAGGGTTTGAAGTTAGTTACTGAGACCTAAAAAGGCATTTTTCTTGACACAAAGTTTTCACACTAAATATACTTTGTCATGAAAAGAAATCGCGTCTGACTTAGCAATTTTTCCCTGTCGATATTTGTAAGGAATGTGTCATTTATTGATGCTCGTAATATCCTGTTGTTATACTGCATCGAATTGATGGATTTCTGTGAGTATATGAGCTCTTGTGTGGATGCCTTCATTGCTGTCTGAGAATTGTCATTTGCTTTGTGGTGTCTAGCAGTGAAATCTAAGACGTCTTATTTGGGACGTAGCTGGATATACATGCACGCCCGTGATGATAGTTCTCACGAAGACTCGAAATCATCCAGCTGATGAGTCCGGAATAGTACGAAATGTGTATCCTGGATTCCCGAGCTAGTGAAGATTCGTCGTAGTCATACTGCGTAAAGGAAGTTAACTGTGTCCATCTATATCTGGGTTTTTAGCACGATGCTTCTCCCTGGAGTTAAGGAAGTATTGCTGGAGCTATGGCTCAGTTTAGGAACCTGGCTTCCAGTCAGTGGATAAGGGATACGAACCTAGACCCATCTACCATAATCTACGAAGTCATCTACTATCATTAGCCCTCACAACAGATGTGGCTCATCACCTGCTGCATGAATGTGCACGTGGTCGCTGAGATATTTCAACAAAACTATAAGATTAAGCAAAGTAATACAAATGATTGGCGTAAACAGTAAATCTGGAAGCAGCAAGTAATTATTTTAAGAAATAGTGATTAGTCCGTACACAGTGTCTGTTACGTGTCTTAATTTTGGATAATGTGGGGCTCGCACAATTTCTTTGAGCACGCATTTTTGACGGACAGTATTTTGTATTCAGCGGTGTATAGATGATATTGCGTAACTTTTTATCGAATAGTTACATAAAGTTTACTAAGCTCTCTTCTTTTAAAAAAGGCTGAATCTTATGTGCATAAGATTTAGATTCGCACTTTTAGTTCTCAAGTCTTTTACACTTCACTAACAGTGATATTCATGAAAGAGTATTGCAAAATACCATGAAGCTGACCCATCAGATGTTAAAGTTACCAAAAGAAATGGCATCTGGAAGTGTAAAAATTGTGTACAAATACATACGTGGCCGATCCTTAGGTGGGGTGTTTCAGTTCATAAAATCTTATATTGGTGAGCTTATATTTCAGTTCAATTTATTTATTTTTCCCTTGGATTCCTAGTGGAACATAGGGCTACAGTACCACGTTGTCATTGAACTATCTTCCCTGCAGTCATTTTAACCTGACTCCACGACTCCTCAGAAAGCTTTCATTTCTTCCTAACATGATCTCCATGTCACCCTCGGACGCCCAACTCGTTTCCCATGGAGGTTCCAATCGAGAGCCTGGCTCGTGATGTCCCCGAATGGTCTTCTCAGTCCATGTCCAATCCATCTCCACTTTCTTCTGCATATTTCACGGGCGATAGGTTCTTGATTGGTTCGTTGCCAGGCCAGAGTTCCTTGTTCCTTATTCTTTCTGGCCTTCTCGTCTGATCTTCAGTATGGAGTGAGCGTAGGCGGCAGCTGTTGATGTGATATATGTCTTTAGTTTGTTGGAAATGCTCTTCATAACACGTCAAGTCTCTCAACCATCATATAGAAGCACTGACTCACTGGACTGACATTACTGTTGGAAATCCGGATCTTGTTCACGCTTTATGCTGAGTGGAGTACAGTAGATGTACACACAGATTTCGGGTTAATGAAGGCTTGTCTTGCTGTCTTTCCAATCCTGGCTTTGACATCTTCATCTGTGCCGCCGCCTGCAGTTGAAACGATGTTGCCTAGGCAGGTGGGTGAAAGAGACTACTTCCCTTACGTTTCTCCCGTTCATAGTGATTGCTGCTTCTTGTTGATGCTGTTGTTGTTCTTGGTTGGGCATCTTCATCACCTCTGTCTTCTCTACGTTCACATGAAGCAAGTTCCGTCTTCACTGCCCCACCTCTTCTGCCGACTTGTTGGTTTTCGCCTGTAGATCTTCGAGTTTGTGCGACAAGACATAAGTCATCATCGGCGAAATCCAATTCTCCTAGGGTCTTTTCATCGGTCCAACCAGCGTATGCCCATCTTCTCGCTCCTCATAGTTTGTCGCATGATCCAGTCCAGTCGACCACAATCAGGAAGATGATCGGTGGTAGTAGGTGGAAGCCTTATCTTACTCGTGTCTTCACTTCAAGGCGTCACTGAGCTTTCCATTATGAAACACTTGGCATGTAGCATCATATAGCATAGCATATAACTGGTGAATGAGGTTGATAAAGGTTTGTGGCACTAAAACTGTAGTGTTGAAGCAACTGCTTGCCAAATACTTCTCGGTCGACGCTGTCGAAGTCCTTTTCAAAATCGACAAAGTTGAGGTAGAGAGTTGAGTGCCATTCTATGCTCTGTTCCATGATGATGCGTAGCGTAGCGTTGCGATTTGATTCGCACATGATTTGTTCTTCCTGAATTCAGCGTGTTCCGATAGTAATTTTGAATGCAGAGCAGTTTTTAGTCTCTCCACGATGATGTGGCATAATATTTTGCTTTGGGTGGACAGGAGCATGACTCCGTACCAGTCAGTTCAATTAGAAAGTACATACGTGCTATCATTCCTAACAACTCAGTTGTTCCAACAACTTTAAGTACATATTCATCTAATTTTTCACCATTGCTGTTCTCCTGAGATTTGAATAACTTGGATCTTGTCATCTTTGTTACGATTAGTATGTATGTAAACTTTTATGTCATCATAATATCTGCAGTACTAATTAGGAGTTAATCCGCTCAACAAGTTGTCAGTCGAAGTCTTTTGAGGAAAGTTTATGCACTACTTGCTTTGGACACAGAAGATTGCCATATTCAGTGGACCGTAAAAAACATATGTAGCGTCTATGTATGAAATTCGCAACATCCTTGGTTTTTCCTTTGATTCCCGGAATTTATTGCTTCTTTAGTTAATACAACCCCTACAAATCAAACTTTTAGACAAAGCAGATTTGAGTGTTAGAGAGACTAAAATGTCAAGCAAAGTCCATCCATTTATCTTCATATGTTCGTAAATATAAGTCTCTTAATGAAGAACAAAAAGATAAAACTAGCATTACCGGTGACTGCTGTCGTTCAATATTGTATAACTATCTCTCGTAGTGAATTTTGATGTAGTACTTTTCTTCGGAGAATAAGAAAAGACAAGTACACTTGTTTTTTTCCTTAGTTGCCTCGAGATTCATTTTCCAGTCCTCTTCAGAAAGTTTCTACGCTAAGTTAAATGTCTGATATATGGTTGGAGCAAGACAAATATACAGTAAGACATGAGTTTCGCGCATTAACTGTTTTCCTTAGCAAAGAATATCAGGTTACTGATTCCAGCAGTCATTGACATCAGCTAATTAATAAAAATGAACTGGGAATTGAAGCAAGGTCTACTGCACATTGAAAGCTAACTGTTTGCAGTCAGTGACTATTTTTTCTAGCTTCACAGTTTCACAAATTATGAAGCTTGAAAAATGGCCTACAGATTATGAATTACTTAGGTTGTTATGGTCAATAGTAAAACCGACCAAGTAAACAGCTTATGGTACCATCATCGATCTACATATGAAGAGGTACTATTAAATGTTTTAGTCCTTATTTTCCTAATTAGAGTCCAGGCTGTTTAGAATTGCACAAATCAAACTAAGCATTAAGCTTTCAGTGTAAGTCGAATTTCGAGACATACTACTGATTAAGCTTCTATTAAACTTAATAGCTTTGATGTACTGAAGATATTATTGACAGCATATTTATACCTCTGATATGCATTCGATAATTTGGAAATTCACTTAGTAATAAAAGTGCACAATTCGGTTTCTTTTAAGCAATTACAATGATTTTTCTCAGTCTTAATTCATCAGCATTAATTAATTAGAAAACGTAGTTTGTCTGAAAAATGGGATGTACTTACACCATATATTTAGAACAGTCTGATCGCATTTACCTGCGCAGACATTTCTAATGAAAAATGAAAATAATAGGTCGGATATGATCATGTGGAATATAATGATGAGAAAAGTAATAAATGAAGAAAATATTTTGCGACTGACCTTGGTAACAGCATAAAACTATTACCAGGGTAAGTTTATTTTGACGACAAATCGCTTTTGAGGGGAACTCAGTTTGCGTATGGCTAGTGCTTCAACAAACTTGAGTATGCACCCCTAACAGCTTCTATGTGAAAGCGTAGCTGCAGTTTAAATATGCATACTGTGACACTAATCAGTAGATAAATATGGTTGTCTATCAGGTATGTTTATTGATACTTGCGAACTCAGCTGCTTTGTAGCCATTTGTAAACGTGCTGTAACACCTTTAAGTGCATAACACGATTAGCCACTTCTGTGTATATGTATATACACCCACGTATACAAGTTACAATATACAGTGGGATAGGACGTAATCATTCGTAGAGTAATGAGATTTGGGCTGCGATGTGTTTTTTTCTCTCCATTCAAGTAAGGCTGCACAACATGTTTTGCGGTGGAAAACATTAGACTTCATCTTATAGTTATGCTATAAAATTTTATTCTTCAAAACAACAGGATAAAACTATTCGCTTTAGAAGAGAATATGAACTGAACTGTAACGTTAAGGATTTTGTAAAGTGATTCACTGGATATCTATTTCCTATTCATGTTTCAGTGAATATTCTGATGTCATCATTAGTTAGGTTTGTTCAATGGAACACCCGACGGACAGCTATTGTGTTAGCTTGGTAGTGGGGGTTGCGTGGTCACCACACTAGAAACGTTCGTCGGATGGTGTTTAGATAAAAACCAGTCATCGTCAGCTTGAATTGATAGGCTGTGATAGTGTTCTAGGGCAAATTCGTTAGAAAAGGTCCACTCCTAAAAAGAGTACACTCCCTACGCTTTCGTGTCCCACTGTGAGCGACAGTGGTTATTCTATCCGTTAGAAGCACAGTTAAATAATCATTAAAAGACTGGATATTACAGGTGGCAGTCAGATGTCCCGTGGGGCTCTGCAGTCACTCAAGACTAGTCCGTTTTCTCATTCAGGTGCTTTTCAGAATGATTTCAACGGTGTGGGTAGCATCGACTACCCGCATGCTTCGAGCAAAATATGAAACCCTTCGAACTATAACCTATCCTGCTTACCTTTGCCTTCACTTTCCGATACGAGTATTGGGCCTCTGACGACATCTCAAACCTTTCACCTTATGACCATTGCTAATAATCCCAGCTAGCGAGACAGCATTCCTAATCTCCTAAAGCCAGGTTGTCAACTTCATAACGTCCGAATCCTGTGCCAAATCGGACACCAGGCATCTCCTGCCCGAACTTTGAAATCTCGAAGCATGGATATGCACGCTGTTTTTCAGACATGTACAGGACCTGAGGGTGGTTGCTCACTTGAGGTCACCTGGTCATTGCGGCAAATGTTACACACTCACCTTGGGAGTATCGGGAGTCCCAATGGACTCCGTAGTGTAGAGATAGCATTGAGTTATAGAGCGGAGAGAGCGCTTCTCGACTGGATAACAGTCAATAGCCGTCTATATGCTGTTCGACTGAACGGGTCCGTACAAACTAGGAAGGCTCATGAGACTAGCCGATGCCTGTTGGTAATCTCCACCTAGGCACCCACTGACTACAGTTTTAGTGCCACAAACCTTTATCAACCTCATTCACCAGTTATATGCTATGCTATATGATGCTACATGCCAAGTGTTTCATAATGGAAAGCTCAGTGACGCCTTTGAAGTGAAGACACGAGTAAGATAAGGCTTCCACCTACTACCACCGATCATCTTCCTGATTGTGGTCGACTGGACTGGATCATGCGACAAACTATGAGGAGCGAGAAGATGGGCATACGCTGGTTGGACCGATGAAAAGACCCTAGGAGAATTGGATTTCGCCGATGATGACTTATGTCTTGTCGCACAAACTCGAAGATCTACAGGCGAAAACCAACAAGTCGGCAGAAGAGGTGGGGCAGTGAAGACGGAACTTGCTTCATGTGAACGTAGAGAAGACAGAGGTGATGAAGATGCCCAACCAAGAACAACAACAGCATCAACAAGAAGCAGCAATCACTATGAACGGGAGAAACGTAAGGGAAGTAGTCTCTTTCACCCACCTGCCTAGGCAACATCGTTTCAACTGCAGGCGGCGGCACAGATGAAGATGTCAAAGCCAGGATTGGAAAGACAGCAAGACAAGCCTTCATTAACCCGAAATCTGTGTGTACATCTACTGTACTCCACTCAGCATAAAGCGTGAACAAGATCCGGATTTCCAACAGTAATGTCAGTCCAGTGAGTCAGTGCTTCTATATGATGGTTGAGAGACTTGACGTGTTATGAAGAGCATTTCCAACAAACTAAAGACATATATCACATCAACAGCTGCCGCCTACGCTCACTCCATACTGAAGATCAGACGAGAAGGCCAGAAAGAATAAGGAACAAGGAACTCTGGCCTGGCAACGAGCCAACCACTAGGAACCTGTAGGGAAAATAAACGAATCGTCCCTCTGTACAAGTAACAACCAAGAAGTCATCGACCCAGTTAATCTATGGCAGGAAACCACTGCTCTCAATACACAATAAAACCTCGCCGCAACAACAGTCATGGAACATGACAAGATTGAGAAAGGAGCGGGAACATGCGTTCAGATAAGTGGAAGAAAAACAGAAAGCTGAGGCTGAAGAATTCGAGCAGAGAGATGGAAGTAAATGTAAACCGTTTGAAGTCGGACATGAGGAGAAACGTAAAGAACGAGGATATACTTCCTAAGGTGAATATGGTAAATGAAAACTGTTCCCGAATTGGGAAGGACCACACATGGTTATCGAGAGACGCGGTCCCGTTTATACCATCAAAAGAGGGGACAAAGAGAAAAGACGAAACACTAGTCTACCTCAAAAATGGAAACGGTGGGAAGAAACTGTGCATGAACGACAAGCGAAGACAGTACCAAGACGATCAACACGGCTGCAAACCTAAAATTTTGAAGGAGGGTAGAGTGTAGTGGGCGCTGCTGATCAGAATGGATATAAATAGTATATGTTGAGAGGGCGGCCTAAATCTTAGGCAGTTACCAGTTTATTGATTTGGAGTGAATTGTTGGAGTGTGTCAACCACTTCACTTACTTGGGGAATCACATCAGCTCGAAGGGACTTGTTTCTGAAGAAATCTCGTCTTGGATACAAAACGCCTGTTTGACATTTGCCAACGTATATCATCTGTTGTCCCAACTGGTGAGATATCCGACTACCCATCAAAAGACTGCGCTACAGTTCGTTCTAACCCGTTGTGCAGCTGTGAGACATGGCCGGTAAAAGTAACGATTACAGGATTGTGACATAAGGTGTCTTCGTAGCATTGCTCGCGTGTGGTGAAATCAGCGTGTGAGCAAAGTTTGGGTCAGATATGAGGTGCTAGGGAAGACTGGCGAGTTGATTGATGAGGTCGTGAGCCTTAGTCGACTGAGATGGCTTGGATATGTGTTGCGCATGCTGAGCCATTGCCTACCTCAACAAGGCATGGTGGAAGTTGGATCAGGTTGGAAGAGTTCAGGGTGGCCAGACCAAGGCTTGACACCAATGGATGAAGACTCTGATTGTTGGCTTGATCCGTGTGTGGAGATGTAAACTGCCTGCTTGGGGTTCCAAAGACGAAAGGAATAAGTGGTTGAGGACTATTGGTGACATGGCTGAAAATCGGCCACAATGTCGCAGATGTATTAACACCTTGAGATCTTTTCAAGCTTCAATATTAACATTACCTTTATCATGAGATTGTTTATACTCTCACAAAGCTTTGTTTACTTTGATATCACTCCTTTTATATCAACCATTTCTTTGAGTATCTCTGTAAAATGTGCTAACATGAGTCAATGCATTTCTGTGTGACCTTCTACGTTGATTTTCTCAGTCAGTGAGAGAATGCTTATTCACTTAAGGATCACCTGGTCATTGCGGCGAATGTTACACACTCACCTTGCGAGTATCGGGAGTCCCAATGGACTCCGTAGTGTAGAGATAGCATTGAGTTATAGAGCGGAGAGAGCGCTTCTCGACTGGATAACAGTCAATAGCCGTCTATATGCTGTTCGACTGAACGGGTCCGTACAAACTAGGAAGGCTCATGAGACTAGCCGATGCCTGTTGGTAATCTCCACCTAGGCACCCACTGACTGCAGTTCGGATGATGCAAAGGATGAATTGCATATGAAGAAGCTGTTACTTTTGCTACATAGAGCGAAACGTTGAGATGTAGTCATAATAGCAGGGGACTTAAACGCTCGAGTAGGAAAAGTGAGTGAATGGGAAAGACATGTTGGAGGTATTTACGGAATCCCATGTCAACGAACCGACAACGATGATTGTCTGTTACAATTTATTCTGAGCATCACTAACTTAAACCATAAGGAGAGACACTGTCTTACATGGCGTCCGCCGACAATGAACCAACGATAAACTCAGATGGATCATATTGCTATAAGCCATCGGTGGAGAATTGTCGCGCCTTCCAGAGTCTGTTTGGACTCCGTTCACAGGGATTAACCTACCCCATGGAAGCCATCTACTTGATTTGGAATATACAGATGATATTGTCCTGCCAGGTGAAGATGCTGACAAAATACTGGGTTTTCTGAACACCTTGAGCAGAAATCTGAGTATGTTTGGTATGAGTCTTGCACATGTCAAATGTAAGATGATGCTCCTGGACTGGTGTGCAACTACTCCCACTTTAATGATGGAGATTGTAGTTGTGGAATTTGTTGACTATTTGACTTACTCCCAGATTCGCACCAGTTCGAACGGGCTGGTCGCCGACGAAATCTCAGCTCGGATACACGGTGCGATTGGTATTTTCCAGCTTGTATTATCTCCGGCGCCAACTGGTGAGATATTTTATTACCAATCAGAAGACGAGTATACTGTTCTGCAGTCCATTCTGTCGTGTTTTACGGTTGTAAAATATGGTAGTTAAAAGTAGAAGATGCGAAGCGAGCACAGGTCGTTAACGATAAGTTTGTGTTGAAGCATATTTATATAGTGTTCAAATCATGACCCATCTCAGCCTAATTTTTGAAAGTACATACTTTTCGGTTCACGATCATAATCATAACCTGATATAATTACTTCTCTGACAATCATTTATTTCTGGACAGCACCAACTTTAGTCGTGACTGAGGACACTGCTTCACTTGGCATCCGCTGCCAGTCACAGAGGTAATGTTTTCAGAAACTGTCGTTGTAGATGAATGCCGCTTAATTCGAACTCCGACCACACGTTAGTACAGGCACGTGTATATCTACATCTTACTGGCCACAGAAAACAGGCAGCAGTCAAGCTCGATTGCTCGATTGAAAGATAAAAACGTCAAGTGCACACCTGGTCAGGAGACAGGTGAGGATTTATCTAAATGTAGTGGAATTGCTGCTAGTGACAAAGTCTGGAGTAAAGTTTAGTCTGCTGTAGAAACAGCGTTTAAGACACTTGATAGACCTAAGTTGTCAAAGTTGAGAAGGTTGTTTCAAACTTGGATTGATGCGAAGCAGTAAGCTCTGATGATTCGCCATCAAACGTTTTTAAGGACAGATGTAGGTAATTATAGGGTAGAGAAACCGGCGAAATAATTGCTGTAACAGAAAGAGAGGTTATCCCGTCAGAGTGGCGTACATCGGTGGTCCTTCTTTTCTATTGGAAGGGAGGGAAGTCTTCTCGTGACAAACAGAGAGGAATAGTTCAATTAAAGTCGTCTGCAAGGTCCTAGGGTTCATAGTAATCGGACATCTAGCTGGAGCTCGAGAACAATAAATCAAGTCAGTAGATTATTTTTTATGAAACTTCGCTGGTGGAATTTGTGTGGATATATGTTGTGCATGGCTAGATTCTACGTGCCTCTATGTGTAATGTTAATTGAAGTAGGAATGGGTTGGGAGTCGGCCCAGGTTGACTGCATCAAGTTGTGATGTCAGTCCAAAAAGTGTCTAACTGTTGGTCTCAGCCGTGTAGAGTAGTATAAACTACTAATGGTTGAACAATAAATTCCGATCGAAATGTCTTCTGTCTATAACACTGTTTCACTGTGTGAAACACAGAAAAGTACTGTAATGGGGCTTTACTCTACGACATTCCTCAAATTCTATTTTCATATTGATGAAATCTATTTTTCCTCGTTGATTATCATATTTGTTTTATTCAACCTTCTTCTATTTCGTTTTCCGGATAAAATAACTTTAAAATTAAATATGTGATCAATTTGCTCAAGATGTAAGTCGCACGTACATCACATTTTTGAGAAAAACATCTTGTACTTACGTCATCTAAAAGATTTATAGTCTTTCAGTTCATCCTTCAAACCCGTTTTATAAATTCATTTCCTGAATGCTGATTCATCTAAAGATTTTCTAACTATTTCAGTAGGCAGACAATACTAATTTCAGTTTTATCTTCTTTGAACTTTACTCAAATATATGAAGCTCTGCTAGTGAATAAAAATAATGGTATCATGTCAGGCAACTGCAACAATGGTATAAATTAGAGATTCAATGATCAAGTCAAAGTTATTTACATGCTGAAAATAATAATGTAAACAGTATGAATAAACAGAAATGTTACAGCACTTAAAATAGATTAAAACTGCAGAAACTTAAGTAACATCAGAGGATGAAAGCGGTTAACGTTTTGTGTACGCTAGTAGTGAATAATTAAGAATAAACTAAAATATACGAGAAAGGTGAACGGTCGAAAAATGTAAGCCGTATGATCAGTTTGTAGTGAACAAGAATGATTACGTACTAAACGAAGGTTATTCACCCCTTGCTCATTGTTGTTCCTGTGATTTTAAACACCAACCCGGCAATTAGCAAAATGACCAATTAGTCTTTGTATTTCTTTTGAAAAGTAGGTTTTCATGCTTTACAACTCATTGTCACAAAACGAGACAGCAACGACAGACATTCTTATTTACCCCTTGCTTTCATTTGAAAGGCATCTGTGAGTCTTCCAGCGTGAATGAGTCAGTAGGTCGCTTTCTCTCAGTGCTTTCTTAACTAATAATTCCATACACGTTCTCGCAAGGCAAAGCTAATCAAGCTACCATTCGATTTGCAAAAAATTCACCTTACAGGAAATTAGCCTGTTGATTTCTATGCTGGGTGTTAAGCTGGACTTTGATGTTTAACATAGCTCTAGGTCTTTTGCAACAAACACGGCTGCTGATATCATGTTTTTGGTATCTTAACAAGATATTTTCCACGCAGTTAGTGCTTTCTTATGCCAAGATTTTACTGGAGAGTAGTTTGAGCACACCTTGAGTCTTTTCTCAATCTCTATTCTCCATTAGTGTCTAGTCCGTCTGCTTCACTGTTCCTCAACTATCGATAGGCTTTTCTGTCATTTGAACCTAACATGTTACAAGTAGCCGAATCATACCTATCTTCATTGTTTCGGCTGGAAAAGCTTTAGTCATGGCTTTTGATACACACTTTGTACATAGTGGTTGCCATCTGTTCTACTGAAAGTTGACACTAAACATCAACTTGCTCATCTCATAAGTACAAAACGTTATCACTTGATTTTTACTTTTCTTCTGTTCAAATTGTCTTTATCATCTGACTGATAATGACAATGAGACAGTTTTATCTGGTCAATCTAGTGATCCAGCATTCCAGTTTCCTATATAGATGATAGATATGAGCTAAAAAAGCTTAGTCTGTCACACACTACCCGAAAAACTTCTCTTTTCCAACTACATCATAATAGATAAAGCTTTCTTCTTTAAGGTAAGAATCAGTGATCATTTTCTTAAGTATTTCTACTGATTCGAAATCAAATGCTACACTTGTTTTTGCAGGAAGAACAAGATATGCAATAGCGATTTTGTATCAATATGACATTCTAAAAGTAGACAAACGAACTACTTGGATGGCGCACTGAATCCAAACAGTTCGATCATATTTTACCGGACACGTTTTAAAAGAGGGTTTTCACTATGGATTGACTACAGCCAGAGAATCACTCAACACGTGGAGCGCTAAACAGCTATTTTTTCCTAACGTGTAACTCCTCAGCAGAGCGCTCCCCATGACGCCATGAGAGATCGAACCCAGTATCTTCAGGTCTCACAGTGGATATGCTATAATTCTCCCTCTGAGTCACAATCCAAATGCACGTATTTCCCAATTTTCATTAGTTGGTGATAAAAGGTGGACATCATCTAATAACATTGGAGAGTGCTTGTTCTCACAATCAACCTAGAGGAACTCACAGGTTGCAAGTTCTCACCAAAGCCTCCGGAAACCCATCTCGGAGCTAGTTAATAAGTCTCGCATATGTATTTAATCTGGAGGTTTGTGGGGAATAACTGATATAATTTATAAGATCAATATGGTTAGTGTGTTACTCATATAAGACTAACTAATATGGAGTGACTTCAAAACCATCCTAACAACTGCCTAGATTACCAATTACCTTCCTTTATTTTATGAAGAGATACCTCTCCAGCCGAAATACCGAAGCTTGATTAGTTATTTTGACAGTTGCTAGGGTGACCTTTAAGGTGACTCTACTGTAAAGGCTATCCTAGCAAATACTGAAATAACCAATTGCTTATCTTCTTGCTTTTTTCATAAAAAGAGGAAACCTAATTGATTCTTCTGAGTGGATTTAGAGGCCACCCTAACATCTACTAAAACAGCCAATTAAGTTCCTGCATTCTATGAAAAACCACTGTATCAGTCAATTGGTCTAAATGGCCATTTCAGTCGTTTTTAGGGTGGCCTTTGACGTCACTTATTATTTCCGTTGACTTTGAAGGCCACCCTGGCAACGATCGGAACAATCAATCAGGTTTCTCCATTTTGGCCGGAAAGTCAGAGAAGTCTAACTGGTTATGTCCGTTGCTGCTAAGGTGGCATTTAAAGTCACGAGGCACTTTTTAAAGGTCACCCTAGCAGCAGCTGAAATGACCAATTAGGCCATTCTGATTTATGGAAATCTGCTGTTTCAGCAGAAATAAAGAAACCTAATTGATTATTTCCATCGTTGCTAGGGCGGCTCTTAAAGTCACCCAAAGTCACTCATAGTTCACTGTATGCCTTGTCCTAGCAACCATTGCAAGTGTCTTTAATGGCCACCCTAGCAACTTCAGAATATACCGACCGGGCTGCAGTATTTCGCCTAGGAAAGTACTTTTCCATAAAAATACTGGCTTTCGCATCAGTTTCTAGGGTCGCCTTTTTAGTCAGATAATTATTGCACTTCAATAATACTGAAGGTTTGCTTTGGCGTGACTCTACAGACCACTCAAGCAAATACTGAAATAGTCAATTAGGCTTCGCTATTTGTGAAAAAACTAACTTTCCAGACGAAATAAAGCGATGTAATTAGCTATTTCATTGGTTACTAAGGTGACTTGTAGAACCATACTCTTTTTTGTTTCGAATGCAAAGAACCATTTTAACTGAATTTTTTAAATACCTGCACTATGAAGTGTATGTTAGTTAAAGTTACTATATCTTTAAGTCAGTATTTTCTTAAGTAAATAACATAATTAAGAGAACGCGTACAGATTCATGTAGAGGTTTGTGGTACTACCTAACTACGTAAATCTTGGTAGATTGGGTAGGGTTCGACTCTTAGCTTGAAAGTCAACCAGCGATACCAAGAGCCACGGAAGGAGAAAAAAAGCATTATGAAAATCCAGAGGCTTCTTTTGAGAAACACTAAAAACTGTCGTTGTTTGTAGTCTATCCGAAAAAATTCGTTGAAAAAATTATTCATTTGGACGGAAAACTTGATACGTGGATAAATGACGATTACTACATACAAAGTGTAAGATTTTAAACCACTTCTTGCCACCCGCAGCACTCCAACCCTTTGATGTCTAGATAGCTTCCGTTCCATAAGTAATTTTCAAAACTCTTGCTTGATAACATATATTTAGCAGTTTTAAACTAATCGTACTCAAGTAATTGTTCTCAGAAATATTTAGCATGAACATGTAATCGATCCAAACGATGGCGTTCGTCGTGAATAATTTTTATAACAGCTTTTGTTGGTGTACGATCTTAACCACTATTCATTATAATATTACATTATAGATGGGTTGCAGTGAACTTAGTTTAAGTAGAACAGTCCAATTAACTGATACTATTTCCATAAAATTGTACTTGTCTGTAGTAAGTCACATGCGTAAATCTGTAGTTATTTCGAGTGGGCATATTGTATATTCCTAACATCCGATTCTGACTTCTTATACATTTTCTAGAAATAATCACTGGCTTTTTATTTCAAGTTACGAAAGGATTATAAAATATATAAAACATTTCTCAGCAACTTCATATGTATTTTATCAATAAATTTCAACATCTTCTGAAGACCAGTAACATGATTGAATGCATCGCAGAAAGAAACTGACCTTAAGGAAATGCATATCGTGTCCTGCAGTGTGTAGTTTGCGTCTGTAGGTTATAACCTATGAATTTTGTCATAATGAAGAATAAAATGTCTTCAATTACTGTCAGCTAGATAGATACTCAGCAATATTAATAAAAATATAAAAACTTCCCGGTTTTCAGTTTATGCAGTAAATCAATCTTTATGAATCTACATCATTTGAAGAACCATGGCTCATGACCACATAGATATTTTCTAGACTAGAATTCCTTAATAGTATTAAACATTCACCCTGTCCAAGGATAAAAAGGATATTTTCAATCAGCCAGTTGGTGTGATGGTCCATAGCATGAGAACAAAATTTGATTACAGTATCAGGATTAGGGCAAGAGAAAAACGATAAGATATCTGAACAACGGTATGCTGTTTTGAAAATGTTAATAACTTCCAAAGGTTAAAAACAAGTATTACAGTTTATCGTGTAAAGCAACAAGAGATCTTTTAAGGCTTATAGACTTCTGTGTTGAAATAAATCCCATCGGATCAGATACCTTGAAATTTCATTGTAAGTAAACGACTGTCTTTGTGTCAACGGAGAGGCTGGTTGGTTTATTTTCTGTGGGGTAGGCGACTAGATTTCTCTGGAACGGTTACAAATATACAATTTTTCAACTAATTCACTACAGCTTCCTCAATTTGTTACGCTGTGGCTATTGAACACAACTGATGAGTCAGCGTACTAAAACCCACAGAAATGAATTAGTTGAACTTATCAAACGTCAAAGCCGCATGCAAAGAAGAATTCGGTAAAAGAAGAGAGATACTACGGTAAACACGAGTGTATGGGAGTTGAGAGGATAAATATATGAAGGTTGACAGAAAGATTCAAGACTTCGAAGGTGAATACATCTGAGCCATTTTGACTGATTTCTAACAGTTTCACCGAGAAACAACAATCATTAATTCCTATTATCTCAACTGTCCCCATTCACGCAATTTTCATCTTCACTGCTAAAATACTTAATAGACTGGTTCCACTTACTTCTCTTTCCCATTCTTAGGCATTTCCTCAAAGAATCATTTTTTTTGCCAGCATCGTGTACACCAACTCATCATGCAAAAACTTGAAAAGTCAAAATTTTTGCGTCTGACTTCCCTTACCTACTGAATATCTTCTATACATTGTCACCACCGTTCACTTTGTGTTCCCAACATACGTGATCGATGCTAAAACGGACCTGTGTATCAAAACCTGTAACCTCTTCTTATCTTCTGTCTTCCTCGAACATGTCTCACAGTCATATGTACGAACAGAGGGGACTATTGCACAGTATGATCATCCTACAGTATGCAGTCTGACGCCCTAAATTTGCAAATGCCAAGCTTACCTTTTGAACTCGAGCTGAGATTTCGTCAGCATCTAGCCCATTTGAGCTGATACATCCCTTGCGCCAGCTCAACAAGGTGGTCAGCGAACCCTGCTAATTCACTTCATATCCTTGGTTGAGTTGTTGCACACCAATCCTGAAGCATCATCAAACTCAAATGTGAGATGATAGTTGAGTGAATTTGTAGCTCAGGGTGAGCTTGATAACTGTTTGATGTTCTTCGGGCTTAAGAGTTTGTTTCTGTATGTTTTTTCAGTAGGCTAGGAAAATTTATAAGCATTCACTTCTTAAAAAAAGTAAAGCATCCTTAAGTTGAATGAATGCTCATGAAGAATAATTGCCGATCTTTAGCCTCACTGGCGTCATAGGAGTGACCTTTCCTTTCCATTTATCAGAGGTTGACCTTTATAACTGTTATTATCACTTGATCTATGTTATTGACCTCATTTCTGACCACTGATTTACTTGATTCATTGCCATTTGGTTGATCTCTTTTAGTAGTTCATACATTATGTCGCCTGACTGCCATCTGACTAAAGTATTATGCTTCCAGGAGTCCTCTTACAGTTTTGAGATGGCTTATCATGTTTTCACGTTTTCCAAGACGAAGTAGTGGCTTCATTCATCTACATGCACCGATATCGATGACGATATATTGTGTCGTTTGGCTACTAGACCATCCTAGTAAATTCTTTGGGCTATTTGACGACTGGAATGGCCAAAGTAGTGTCGTTGAGCAATTAATTCTCTAGGTTCCATAAGATGTTCTGAGGGGATTTACTTGGTTTGTGTGTCACACTGACACGGAATGGATGAAGCAACCGGTTGAGAGTTTATGAAACATCTTTGGTATGTGGTTAAGTGATTCTTTAAGTAGGTTGAGATAATTGTACGGTATGTTCTATCGGTAGGCATTTCTTGACGAAGTTAGTTGGATATTCATTGGCTCCCAATACTTCATAAAGTTGGTCTTCTTCTGATTTCCATAGTTGTTGAGTGCCGTAATGGGTATTGGTAGGTACGAAGAGCGCTCGCACACAACTTTTCTTGCGCAAAGTCGGGTTGTGTTACTATTGTAGTTCGAAGCTTTCACTGTATTTATCCCTTTCCAATATACTTGAGTCAGTAAGATCCCATTATGTGTTCTATTGATAAGTTCATCCAGAAACGCGATTACTTTACTTTCTTCTTTACTTAATGGAATGCCTTCAAATGTTTGGCCAATGAGATTTAATGTGTTATCCAGTACTCTTGTTTGCATAATTACAAAAGTTTCGACCTAATTATTAGAATGACTACTGATTCTAATCTCTGAATCGCTACTACAGCTATCTGCTCGGATACTTGTGAGCCCATGTCATTTCTCTTGGTTTGTTTGTAGGATTTTCTCATTGAAATGATTTCTACTCAAAGAGTTCAGAAGACTGCATTTCGTTAGCGTCTTCATCTAAAACGGTAGTGTCGTCTGTCGTCAGCCGGGTGCTCTCCAAAGACGAATTACAAGAACCTCCAGTTATGTCCAACAGTGCATCTTTGAAAAAGTTAAACGAGGACAGTGACAGCGGAACCAATTGGTTTTCATCAATCTAGACGACAACTCTACATAAACCCTGGCAGTAGAGTTGTGGCCCACTGGTTTAGGCAGTTGGCTTCCAACTGGTGGGTGGCGGGTTCGAACAACGCTCCACCTATCGAATTTTCGGCAACCATGTAGTATTATTAGCCCCAAACACAATAGGTGTGGCTCATTGCCAACCACATGAATGTGCACAACGTAGATGAGCAGATTAGTTCATTATTACACCTATATTATAAGCCCTTGGAAGGAAGTAAAGGTACCTGGCTAGTGATTGGAAGAAGGGCTACCTTGTCAAACTCCCGAAGAAGGGAGACCTCAGTGTTTGCAAGAACTGGCACGCATTCATGCTCCTGCCCACCCAAAGCAAGCAAAATATTAAGCCGCATCATCCTGGAAAGACTAAAGGATGCACTGGATTCAAAACTGCGACCGAAACAGGCTAGCCGGATGGCTTCAGGAAGTAAAAATCATGTGCAGACCAAATTGCAACGCCACGCTACGCATCATCATGTAACAGAGTATAGAATGGCACTCAACTCTCTACCTCCACTTCATCGACTTTGAAAAGGCCTTTGACAGCGTCGACCGAGAAGTAATTTGGAGATTGCTTCAACACTGCGGAACACCCCAAACCTTTATCAATCTCACTCAACAACTATATGAAGATGCCACATGCCAAGTAATTCACAATGGGAAGCTCAGTGATGACTTTGAAGTGAAGACAGGAGTAAAACAAGGCTGTCTACTATCACCCATGATCTTCCTGATTGTGGTCGACTGGACTGGACTGGACCATGCAACAAACAGTGAGGAGCTGTGAGAAGAGAGGCATACTCTGGATAGATGAGAAGACCCTAGAAGATTTGGATTTCGCCAATGACGATTTATGTCTGATGTCTTGTGACACAAACTCGAGGATCAACAGGCGAAAACCAACAAGTTGGCAGAAGAGGCAGGGTAGCGAAGATGGGACTTCCTTCAGGTGAACGTAGAGAAGACAGGTGATGAAGGTGCCTAACTAACAATAACAATGGGAGAAACCTAAAGGAAGTAGTCTCTTTTACCCACCTGCCTAGGCAGCACCGTTTCAACTGCAGGAGGCGGCACAGATGAGGACGTCAAAGCCAGCCAGGATTGGAAAGACAGCAAGACAGGCGTTCATTAGCCTGAAACCAGTGTGGAGATTTTCTGCACTCAGCACAAAGCGTGAACAAGATCCGGATTTTCCACACCAATGTCAGTTAAGTCAGTGCTTCTATATGGTTCAGAGACTTGGTGCGTTACGAAAGGCATTTCCAACAAACTACAGACATTCATCAACAACTACCAACGCTCGATACTGAAGCTCAGATGGCCAGAAAGAGTACACAACAAGGAACTCTGGGAACGAATCAACCAAGAAGCTATCGCTCAACAAATATACAGAAGAAAGTGGGGATGGATTAGATTGGGCATGCAGTGAGAAGACCATTTGAGGACATCACGCGCCGGGCCTTGCTCTCAAGTTGAACCGTCATTGGAAAAGACGAGGTTGGTGTCCGAGGGTTACATGGAAGAGATCGTGCGAGGAAGAAATGAGAGCTTGTGGGCTGTCATGGAGCCAGGTTCAAAAGTTTGCAGAGAACAGAGTGGGATGGAGACGTGCTACTGAAGTCCTATGTTCCACTAGGAACCCAAGGGACAAATAATAATAATAATATAAGCACTGACACGGGTGCGTGAGTTCGAGTAGAGAGCTTTGATTAGCACTGTTTGCTTACTCTCTGTCACCTTTACACTCAAAAGCTGTCACAACAACTCTTTTTTGACCTAATCGAATGCCGCGTTCGACTCATGAGATATTGTAAAAGTCGTGCGCCGGAAAGTATGTTTGCGCTGAGAAACCAATAGAAGAATGAAGATCTGACCGATGTCACTCACCCAAGTCTAGAAATTACCTGGTTTTTCGACCACAAGGTCTCAAACCTACTGTTATTCAAACCTATACCCTCTCTGATTATCACAAGAAAACCTGTCTCATAAACGAGGTTGATCGATCAGCCGGGCTGGTTTGCCAGAACTTCTTTTGATCTCAATAAAATGGCTAGTAAATCAGTTGCTCTAATCAGGCATTTTCTTCCACCGTCATTAAAAGCTTCTGGTAACAGACTTCTAGGTCCTGTTACTTCCAATAGTTTCAGGTCCGAAACAACCTTATCAGCTTTGAGGATAATTGGAGGACGGACATCTATATCTCACTGATGTCCCAGTTCGATGCTGAACAACCAAAGCATACCTGTGGGGCAGTTGAGAACTCATCATGCCAACGCCAGATGTTAAAATGCCGTAATGCATCTGAATGTTATCGCCTTCATATGAGAGAAACCGCATGTCTCAACATTTAATTTTTGCTTCAGCAAAATGCTTCTTGTAGTAAGTTACACCTAGAAAAAATATGCCGCTCAAGTAATTCAGTTTCATATTTTGAAAACCAATGGTTAATTTTGTATACCACAATGACCCAGTGAGTTATACTTCTGTTCCTTTGGGTTCTAACATACCCAAAAGGTCCATTGAATAGGGCTAACACAGTTCCTGTCATAGTGAAAAAAATAAGTCTGCGAGTATCACCATCAAACTGAGTGCTGACAGAGTTATGAGGGCGGCTGACACTTCTTGGATGCCCATACGGTGGAAGGCTAAGTCTTCATGAGGTACCTGAAAAAGAACGGTTAGTGAGTGAGCACGGAGTCTATGGGACATCTACTGAAGGCCAGTCACGTAAGGTCCTTTTGATGCCAGGAAAAATGGCCTGCATTATGAATGGTGTGGTCGGACATACGTCCAGCGGTTTTCGATCAACACTAACATCTTATGACTGATGTAAGCCACCATGATGCATCATTTCATTGTTTAAGAACATGTTAATGGTAAGGGTAACTGCTTTTTGTCTAATCACTATCCAGCAGACCTTTCTAGTACGGTAGGACCTCGGGGGAACAAGCATTCTACCAGCACAGCTCGCTGGGTCATCGTGGTATACATGTCCGACCAGCACGTCAAGGTAGAAGCTATCGGTCGGGGACAGTTTGCGATAGCAGTAAGATATTTCCCACGAGTGACCAAACCTAAAAGCAGTTGACTCCTCCCCGATTTGTGAGACTCCCTTGTTGACAATACGGGCACACTTATCGGTGAGGGAAAATAAATGCATTTCTTGACATGACGAAATTCAGTTTAGATTGCTTATATCAGTGTTCCTCATTGAGATGAGTACCAGGTGATTACATCACTCTACTAGACGCGTCTACGTTCCAACACTTGCAGGTGTGCCAAAGTCTGTGATGAGTACTATATGTCCGATGATATTCACTGCTAATTAACTGTTATAGATATGCTTTCTTCTCGTCGAAGTTCACTGGGAGTGACTTTGTCAGAGAAGACTCCTCAGTACGCGGATGAGACCGTCTTTTTGGTTGGAGATGCTGACAATATACAGTTTCTGGCACCACTAGTGCCAGCACATCTATACGAATATCTCGGATAAATGTTCTGCAGTTTTACTCGTTAGTTTCTGTCAAAGTGCTTCCTGAACTTCGCAGAGAAGTAATTATATCAGGTTATGATTATGATCGTGAACCAAAAAGTATGTACTTTCAAAAATTAGGCTGAGATGGGTCATGATTTGAACACTATATAAATATGCTTCAACACAAACTTATCGTTAACGACCTGTGCTCGCTTCGCATCTTCTACTTTTAACTACCATATTTTACAACCGTAAAACACGACAGAATGGACTGCAGAACAGTATACTCGTCTTCTGATTGGTAATAAAATATCTCACCAGTTGGCGCCGGAGATAATACAAGCTGGAAAATACCAATCGCACCGTGTATCCGAGCTGAGATTTCGTCGGCGACCAGCCCGTTCGAACTGGTGCGAATCTGGGAGTAAGTCAAATAGTCAACAAATTCCACAACTACAATCTCCATCATTAAAGTGGGAGTAGTTGCACACCAGTCCAGGAGCATCATCTTACATTTGACATGTGCAAGACTCATACCAAACATACTCAGATTTCTGCTCAAGGTGTTCAGAAAACCCAGTATTTGTCAGCATCTTCACCTGGCAGGACAATATCATCTGTATATTCCAAATCAAGTAGATGGCTTCCATGGGGTAGGTTAATCCCTGTGAACGGAGTCCAAACAGACTCTGGAAGGCGCGACAATTCTCCACCGATGGCTTATAGCAATATGATCCATCTGAGTTCATCGTTGGTTCATTGTCGGCGGACGCCATGTAAGACAGTGTCTCTCCTTATGGTTTAAGTTAGTGATGCTCAGAATAAATTGTAACAGACAATCATCGTTGTCGGTTCGTTGACATGGGATTCCGTAAATACCTCCAACATGTCTTTCCCATTCACTCACTTTTCCTACTCGAGCGTTTAAGTCCCCTGCTATTATGACTACATCTCAACGTTTCGCTCTATGTAGCAAAAGTAACAGCTTCTTCATATGCAATTCATCCTTTGCATCATCCGAACTGCAGTCAGTGGGTGCCTAGGTGGAGATTACCAACAGGCATCGGCTAGTCTCATGAGCCTTCCTAGTTTGTACGGACCCGTTCAGTCGAACAGCATATAGACGGCTATTGACTGTTATCCAGTCGAGAAGCGCTCTCTCCGCTCTATAACTCAATGCTATCTCTACACTACGGAGTCCATTGGGACTCCCGATACTCGCAAGGTGAGTGTGTAACATTCGCCGCAATGACCAGGTGATCCTTAAGTGAATAAGCATTCTCTCACTGACTGAGAAAATCAACGTAGAAGGTCACACAGAAATGCATTGACTCATGTTAGCACATTTTACAGAGATACTCAAAGAAATGGTTGATATAAAAGGAGTGATATCAAAGTAAACAAAGCTTTGTGAGAGTATAAACAATCTCATGATAAAGGTAATGTTAATATTGAAGCTTGAAAAGATCTCAAGGTGTTAATACATCTGCGACATTGTGGCCGATTTTCAGCCATGTCACCAATAGTCCTCAACCACTTATTCCTTTCGTCTTTGGAACCCCAAGCAGGCAGTTTACATCTCCACACACGGATCAAGCCAACAGTCAGAGTCTTCATCCATTGGTGTCAAGCCTTGGTCTGGCCACCCTGAACTCTTCCAACCTGATCCAACTTCCACCATGCCTTGTTGAGGTAGGCAGTGGCTCAGCATGCGCAACACATATCCAAGCCATCTCAGTCGACTAAGGCTCACGACCTCATCAATCAACTCGCCAGTCTTCCCTAGCACCTCATTATCTGACCCAAACTTTGCTCACACGCTGATTTCACCACACGCGAGCAATGCTACGAAGACACCTTATGTCACAATCCTGTAATCGTTACTTTTACCGGCCATGTCTCACAGCTGCACAACGGGTTAGAACGAACTGTAGCGCAGTCTTTTGATGGGTAGTCGGATATCTCACCAGTTGGGACAACAGATGATATACGTTGGCAAATGTCAAACAGGCGTTTTGTATCCAAGACGAGATTTCTTCAGAAACAAGTCCCTTCGAGCTGATGTGATTCCCCAAGTAAGTGAAGTGGTTGACACACTCCAACAATTCACTCCAAATCAATAAACTGGTAACTGCCTAAGATTTAGGCCGCCCTCTCAACATATACTATTTATATCCATTCTGATCAGCAGCGCCCACTACACTCTACCCTCCTTCAAAATTTTAGGTTTGCAGCCGTGTTGATCGTCTTGGTACTGTCTTCGCTTGTCGTTCATGCACAGTTTCTTCCCACCGTTTCCATTTTTGAGGTAGACTAGTGTTTCGTCTTTTCTCTTTGTCCCCTCTTTTGATGGTATAAACGGGACCGCGTCTCTCGATAACCATGTGTGGTCCTTCCCAATTCGGGAACAGTTTTCATTTACCATATTCACCTTAGGAAGTATATCCTCGTTCTTTACGTTTCTCCTCATGTCCGACTTCAAACGGTTTACATTTACTTCCATCTCTCTGCTCGAATTCTTCAGCCTCAGCTTTCTGTTTTTCTTCCACTTATCTGAACGCATGTTCCCGCTCCTTTCTCAATCTTGTCATGTTCCATGACTGTTGTTGCGGCGAGGTTTTATTGTGTATTGAGAGCAGTGGTTTCCTGCCATAGATTAACTGGGTCGATGACTTCTTGGTTGTTACTTGTACAGAGGGACGATTCGTTTATTTTCCCTACAGGTTCCTAGTGGTTGGCTCGTTGCCAGGCCAGAGTTCCTTGTTCCTTATTCTTTCTGGCCTTCTCGTCTGATCTTCAGTATGGAGTGAGCGTAGGCGGCAGCTGTTGATGTGATATATGTCTTTAGTTTGTTGGAAATGCTCTTCATAACACGTCAAGTCTCTCAACCATCATATAGAAGCACTGACTCACTGGACTGACATTACTGTTGGAAATCCGGATCTTGTTCACGCTTTATGCTGAGTGGAGTACAGTAGATGTACACACAGATTTCGGGTTAATGAAGGCTTGTCTTGCTGTCTTTCCAATCCTGGCTTTGACATCTTCATCTGTGCCGCCGCCTGCAGTTGAAACGATGTTGCCTAGGCAGGTGGGTGAAAGAGACTACTTCCCTTACGTTTCTCCCGTTCATAGTGATTGCTGCTTCTTGTTGATGCTGTTGTTGTTCTTGGTTGGGCATCTTCATCACCTCTGTCTTCTCTACGTTCACATGAAGCAAGTTCCGTCTTCACTGCCCCACCTCTTCTGCCGACTTGTTGGTTTTCGCCTGTAGATCTTCGAGTTTGTGCGACAAGACATAAGTCATCATCGGCGAAATCCAATTCTCCTAGGGTCTTTTCATCGGTCCAACCAGCGTATGCCCATCTTCTCGCTCCTCATAGTTTGTCGCATGATCCAGTCCAGTCGACCACAATCAGGAAGATGATCGGTGGTAGTAGGTGGAAGCCTTATCTTACTCGTGTCTTCACTTCAAAGGCGTCACTGAGCTTTCCATTATGAAACACTTGGCATGTAGCATCATATAGCATAGCATATAACTGGTGAATGAGGTTGATAAAGGTTTGTGGCACTAAAACTGTAGTGTTGAAGCAACTGCTTGCCAAATACTTCTCGGTCGACGCTGTCGAAGTCCTTTTCAAAATCGACGAAGTTGAGGTAGAGAGTTGAGTGCCATTCTATGCTCTGTTCCATGATGATGCGTAGCGTAGCGTTGCGATTTGATTCGCACATGATTTGTTCTTCCTGAATTCAGCGTGTTCCGATAGTAATTTTGAATGCAGAGCAGTTTTTAGTCTCTCCACGATGATGTGGCATAATATTTTGCTTTGGGTGGACAGGAGCATGATTCCGTGCTAGTTTTTGCAAAGACTTAGGTCTCACTTCTTTAGGAGTTTGACAAGGTAACTCTTCTTGCAATCAATCTGCAGGTACATTTCCTTCCATCCAAACCTTCTGCAGTAGCAATGTGAGCACGTCTGCTGTTGTCTGTGCATGTTTTCAGTGGTTCTCATGGAATCTTATCTGCTGCTTTCCTGGATTTCAGCAACTTTACGGCGTTCAGGACTTCGGCTTTTGCCGGAGGGCTCATTTTCACCGATAATTTTGTGGCTGCGATACTGCTGGTATTTCTGGACGAGTTGCAAATGGTGGTGGTTGATTCGAGAGTTTTTGAAGTGGTCAGCTCATCCTTTCCTTTGTTTCTCCTCTCTCTCTAATAACCAAGTTTCCTTCACTATCATTCATTCGTTTCACCTGTGTTGATCTCTCCCCTGACAGATAATAATCTGGTTATTTGATATGTTGTCAGGTCTCTGTCTCTCCTACCTGCAACCTGCTCTGCTTCCCTCGCAAGTGTGTCGTAGAAGTGTATTTTGTCTTTCCGTGCACTCTTCTCTACTTCTGTTTCTAGAGTTCTATAGTTTGTACTCAGTTCCTCCTTTCGTTGTTCATCCTTGCACTGCACTGGACCGGTTCATCTTCTGCTTCACCATCTTCCTCTCCCTCCTCTATCAGCTTCCATGAGTCCGTGGAGATCCATTCTTTATCTTCTTTCTTTTCCCTTCCTAATACGGTTATGCAGGTCTCTTTCAAAGAGTTCCAGTGTTCATCTACACAGGTTTCTTCAGGGATGTTGCTCGATATCTCCCATGTTTTCCTGATGGCTGACGTGAAGATGTCCTTGGTAGTTTTGTCCTTCAGTTTCTGGGTGTTGAGCTTGAACTGTGGTCTATCACCAACTTCCTTGAAGGCTTTGAACTTGATTTTGAAGGTTCCTTGCACTAGACAGTGAGTGTTCTGAACCTACCTCTGCTCCCCTTCGTGATCTGATCGTGTCCAGTGGGCTGCGTCCCCACTTTCTTGAGATTGTGATGAAGTCGATCTGATTTTTAGTGTGTCCATCTGGTGAAATCAAATCCATGTCGCATTGTGGATATATCGCTGTGCTGGAACACAGTGCCTCCAATCACCAAATCGTTGAATGCGCAGAAATCTGCAGACAATTCTCCGTTCTCGTTCATTTTACCGAGCGCTTCTCAACGCATGGTTAGTTCTCTTCCTGTCTTGTCTGCTCCCAGTTTGGCATTCATGTCACTCATTAGAATGAATTTTGATATCGCCATCTGGGTTGCAGTCTTGTTTATTACTGATTGCAGTTGTGTATAGAATCCCTCCTTCTTCTCTTCATCTGCACCAGTAGTGGGTGCGTAGCACTGAATGATTGTGACTTTCCTTCCCCTTGAGTTGAATCTTGCTGTCATGATCCTGATCTTTGAGGACATTTGTTCCCACTGCATGAGAGCCTTCGATGCTCTTGCAGGGGACATCATGATGGCCACTCCAAAACTCAGTGTGCTCGTGGTTCTCGTTTGGGTGAGCGGAGTAGATTATTGACTCTGCAGTTGACAGTTTGGAGAGTCCACTTCCATTCCATCTGCTCTCACAGATTCCCAGCACTTCAGTACCATATCTTCTCATTTCTTTTGCAATCTGGGAAGCCTTTCTAGCTTCAAACATTGTGCGGACATTCCGTGTCTCGATTCTTACTTTTGCTTTCATCGAGAGAAAACACATCGGTAAATTGGCTTCCCGAAAGCTTTCACCAACCGGCATCATTTCGTCTTCCCGGTCTTAGCAGAGAATAAGTTTACTTTTATTTTTTATCTTTCGTTTGTGCTTAGAAGTTTCTTTAGCGGTTGGATTGGTTTTACGGGGTAGGGTTGGTCCCTCGTTATCAGGGCTTCAGACCGGGTAGTCACTAGTGAACTAGTTAACTAGGCGAGGTTCAGGGGACGATGCGCTAATAATATTAATGGCAGTTCCGTCTCCTAATGCCTCACTTCAAAGCCATCCACTCCTTAAATGTATGGTTATCCTGTTTTATCAACCCGTTAGTCTGTGGGCGGTACCGTATCGTTCTTATCCCCTTGATATCGAGCTGCTGAAAACAGGGCGTTGGTCTGTCAATATTGTCTTCAACACACCGCGACCCGCGACAATATTCCGCATCATCACCGCGGTCACTGTCTTCGTGGCTTGATCAGGGATCGCAACAGCGTCTATCCATCGTATAGAGTGTTCCGTCATCGTCAACAGGTATTTTTTTCCACTAGGTGTCTGCGGCAATGGTCCTATTACGTCCACAGACCACAGGTCACCAGCTGCTGCTACTAGAATCGACTGAAACGGCTGTCGTATATACCGATCACCTTTCATCAACTGACAATGTGGACAGTCCAGAACATGTTTGGCAATATCTCTCACAGCCGGCTAGTCTGCACTTTGTCTGAGAAGGTTGGTTGTCCTTGAGACACCTGTATGAGCTAACTGGTGGCATTGTTTTATAATTTTGTAACGTAGACATTTTGGAATCACTGCCAATCAGCTCCCGTCGTTTTCTCGCCAAGCCAGCATTCCATAAGTATTCACCCGTAGGTGTTCTTTCTGCGTCAAGAACGTTTTCAACTTTTTATTTCCCACAGACTTGTTTGTTTTCGTTCCTTCAGTTATGGCGAATAAGTCCTGTTCTACTGCATGTACACCGTATGCGATCTCAGGTAGTTCATTTTCTTCGTCTGACATTGATAAGAAGTCTGACAACCAGTTTCCTTTCCCTGATATGTGACAGATTGTGAAGTCGTACTCCTGCAATCGGAACATTCAACGTGATAACTTTCCTCTAGGGTCTCTCTCTGACTTTAGCCACTATAGATCAGTCCCAATATAGAATCGTTGACCGAGGAGGTACGATCTCCATTTGTCAAGCACCCAAACTATCGCCAGGCATTCCTTTTCAACCGTGGAATATTTCTGTTCTGCAGGTGTCAGGATATGGCTGACATACTCCATCCACTACTCTTTCAGTCCTTCTCACAACTGCGCCTATTCCATAATCACTTGCATCGGTGGACACAATGAATGGCTTTCCGGATATTGGTAAATTAAATTCATCTTCTGGTCATTTAGTAGCTCCTTAATGTGATCAAACGTTTTCTGTGCCTCCTCTGTCCACGTGCATTTAGGGCTACCAAGTAGCTTGTATAAAGGTGTTGCTATCTCGTTGGAATTTTTGAGCAACCGACTGTAGAATGCTGCCCTACCTAAGAACTGTCACAGTTTCCTCTTGGAATTCGACACTGAAATGATTTTAGCTATCAGAATTTCTTCAGTTTATGGTTTTTTTCACTCTTTCCAACTTTATACACTATTAATGTAGCACCCTTCTTGGCTACCTGAGATTTTGTCTCATTGATGCTAAGTCCAAACTCGTCAATGCATCTTAAAACAGCTTCCATGTGTTCTAGATTTTCGGCTTCCGTCTGACTATACACCACCAGGTCGTCACCATACACCTCTACCTTCTCTAAATTCTTCAGCAACAACATCACAAACCGTCTAGATGTAAACGGCGCACTTGCAAGACCATACGGTATTCGCTTGAATTGGTATTGCTTCTTGCCCACGATAAATGCTGTTTTCTCTCTATCGCTTCTTTTATTGGTAGCTGCCAGTAGCTAGATCGCAGGTCTAGAACTGTGAATACGTTTGCATTCTGCAGACGATCCAGTGTTTCAGCTACCGTCGGCATGACACAGGGCTTCAGTTGCTTTAACGTAATTAACCCTCGGTAATCAACACAGAATCTATATTTACCATTTGACTTCCTCACTAATAGCACTGGCGAACTTTATGGGATACCAGCCCTTTCAGTAGTGCCTTCAATTAGCATTTCCTGAACGTGGTGCCCAACTAACTTCTTCCAAGTGACATGGTATTCGCCGTGTTATAAATGTTGTCATTCACTGACTTGTCACTGGGATTTCATGCTGAACCATGTCACAGTATCCGTAGGGGTCTCCATATCTCGTGAAAAGTCTGTTGTATTTCCAAACCAACTTCATGATGTTTGGCGCTTCTGGGTGTGGTACTTTTGATACCTCAGTCTCTGCCACCTTGCTGTTTTCCTGAATGGTGAACGACCCATACTTTGTCACCATTATTCCTGTTCTCGTGATAGTAACTGCACCCACTTCCCTAAAAAAACCAGCACCTAGGATTGTCCGTTGTAGCCGCTTGGTGACAATGAACAGAAATCTAACTTTCCGACTTCCGACCTTGACGACACAATCTGAAAAGCCTGCGATTTCTAACGCATGTCCTCAACCATGTGGTCTTATCTTCTGAGACTGACTAGAATCTATCAGCGAGACTTCCGCGCCCGTATCTACTATACACATGATCTCCGATCATTTGTTCGCATTCTAGGATACACAGCACCTCTATCTGTAACTCCAACAACATTTAGTCTAGTTGGAAAACAGAATACATATTATATCGTTCGAAATGTGTTCTTTTTCGCCTCTCCAGACATTTTCTTCGCCAGTGTCCCAGTTTTCCGCATGCAAAGCATTTACTGTCTGTTGATATTCATTCAGAGTGCAGCTACTTCCTCCTGAAGGTTATCTACCAGTTATTTCCATCGTAGCTACTGTTGTACCTATCAGCTGCCAGGTGACCTTGGCAAGCTCACCAATATTCATGGGTTGGGTTACCTTTAATAATCGTAGCTGCTGGGCGATGGCATTCAGGACACTTTCGTTGAACTGTTCAGCCAGGAACTGTGTCTAGGAAGCCTCATTCAAAGTTGTTAGTGCTCGTCGAAATAGTTTTGTCAACTTCCCAGGCAATACCACAAGACCGTCTATTCAAAGTTTCATGCTCCAGAACTCCTGCATCGCCAGCTTCCTGTCCGCTGGGTTGTCACACTCTGCCTCCAGTTGTTCAACCATTCTCTGCCGCATCTCTTTTCCATCCACGCGTTCCACGCCGACATATGCAGCTAACGCTATACACCTCAGCAAATACAATCTCCATCATTAAAGTGGGAGTAGTTGCACACCAGTCCAGGAGCATCATCTTACATTTGACATGTGCAAGACTCATACCAAACATACTCAGATTTCTGCTCAAGGTGTTCAGAAAACCCAGTATTTTGTCAGCATCTTCACCTGGCAGGACAATATCATCTGTATATTCCAAATCAAGTAGATGGCTTCCATGGGGTAGGTTAATCCCTGTGAACGGAGTCCAAACAGACTCTGGAAGGCGCGACAATTCTCCACCGATGGCTTATAGCAATATGATCCATCTGAGTTCATCGTTGGTTCATTGTCGGCGGACGCCATGTAAGACAGTGTCTCTCCTTATGGTTTAAGTTAGTGATGCTCAGAATAAATTGTAACAGACAATCATCGTTGTCGGTTCGTTGACATGGGATTCCGTAAATACCTCCAACATGTCTTTCCCATCCACTCACTTTTCCTACTCGAGCGTTTAAGTCCCCTGCTATTATGACTACATCTCAACGTTTCGCTCTATGTAGCAAAAGTAACAGCTTCTTCATATGCAATTCATCCTTTTTTTGGAAGGGTTGGTGAGACATACACCCTGTGGTTTTGGATCCCTACCCACCTCTGATGCAATATTGATAGTGTGAACATAGAAAACTGATAGTTTTTGATCTCTCGCGTCTAGTTCTTAGGTTTTGGTTCGAGTTGTTCAGTTCACTCCTGCAGTGAACGAGGATATCCCTTGTGTTTTGTTGCTTTCTGTCGCGGTGAGGTGGATGTTTTGTGGGTTAGTAAGGTGTACTTTGGAGGGTGATTTGGGGATCTACGGTTTGTTGGGAAGGTTAGGGGACTTTCGTGACTCCTGTGTGTGTAGATAGCTGAGAGATAAAAGTAAGGTAGTGCTAAAGAATGAAAGATTGAAGAAGAAAAAAGGAAATAAAGGAAGGGAAAAAAGAAAAGAAAGAAAGAAAAAAAAGAGAAAAAGGAGGGGGTTAAGAAGAGAAACAAAAGAGAGAGGAAGGTGTGTGGGAATTGTCCCAATGGTAAGAATAGATAGCGTAGGTCTAATTCCTGGAAAAGAATTAGTAGGTAATGTGGGTGTATTAAGGAGCGAGATAGTGACTGGTAGGCAGGAAGGACGTGGGGGTGGACTAGTGAGGTTAAGGACTCCCTGAGTACGTCCGTGGTAGACCATGCGGTGACATAACTTTCTAACCCTCTCTTGAATGGGTCGACTGAGGGGGGCGATAACGATATGTCATGGAAGGGCATTCCATAAAGCGCATACTTTCAGGGAGAAAAAGTTGGACCTGAGTATGGTGTTGACTCTCTTATGTACTATCTTAAAGTGGTTTTCTCGCGAAGACCGCTGTGTTGCAGGCAAAACTGATTTGTTTGCGCTGTTTGCCTGATGGGGGATCTTGCAGGCCATAATAAAGTCACCCTCTTCTTACGATAACCCAAGGGAAATAGGTTTATGTGTCTAAGTCTTTCAGGATACTTCTTTCGCCTTAGCCCCACAACTGGCTTTGTTTCGGTTCTTTGTATTTTCTCAAGGAGATTAGAGTCTCTCTTGAATGTTGGGGGGGGGGGGGGCCTTTGAAGACTTCTAGATACGGCCGCACGTAGGATTTGAAAACGGTGAGGAAGAGTTCGGGGGTGAGGACACCAAGCTGTCTACTCAGAAAGTGCAGAATGACGTTAACTCGAGTTGTCATACTTTTGTAGTTGGAGCTGGTGTTCAAGGTGTCGGAGAAGTTGAGACCAAAATCTTTCTCCGTGGACACTCTGGTGGTAGCATGATTGCTCAAAATGTACTGGAAGTCGGTCGTACTTGCTTCATATTTACTGATGTGCATTACTTTTTACTTTTCCAGGTTGAAGCTCAAGTCATCTTCCGAAGACCAGAGTTCGAGTCACTGAAAGTCCTTTTGTAGTGCTGCACAGTCAGCTTCTTCGTTTACCACCCTCCAAATTTTAATGTCGACAGCGAATAGGAGGATGGGTGGGGATATTTTGCCTGGGAGATCATTGGCAAACAGGAGGAACAGAAGTAGTCCTAGGATTGCTCCTTGAGATACTCCTGATGTCGATGGTCTCGACTCCGAACTTATTCTATTTACTTTGGTGCAGAAATACCTCCATTCCATATACTCCTTGAACCAAGAGAGTAGGGGTTCACTTACACCAGCTGAAATGATCTTGTGAAGCTGGACTGTGGGTGGGACACTGTCAAATGCTTTGGCTAGGTTGAGAAAAACAACATGTACCGGTTATCTGTTGTCTCAGCTTAGTGTCCAGTCGTCCCAAGCGGTTAGTAAGTTGGTGGCATATGAGCGACCACTCCGAAAACCATGCTGAGTTGTATGCAGTGTGTTTTCCTATTGAGGAATTCCCAGATAATGTCAGCTACCAGGCATTCCAACACTTTCGACACAATAGGGAGTAGGGGAATCGGCCTATAGCTGCTGGATTTTTCTGTCTCCTCCCTTGAAGATGGGTGACAACATGGCGCTCTTCCATTCTTTAGAGAATTGCACGACTCTATTGAGTGCTTGAAGAGGTTGTAGATTGGTTTTTCAAAGACCTCGGCGCAGTTTCTTAGGATCACCGGTTTTAGGTTTTCGCAGCCAGGGGACTTGGTTGGACGCAGCCTAGATAGTTTCTCTAACACTTTTTTCTCTGTGATTGAGATGTGGCAGAGATATTCTTTATTTATGACCTGGTCAGTGTCGTAACGAGTCGGTGTGGATTTGTTGTTGGTACTAAGTTAGGCTTGGAAGTGTGAGCTGAAAAGCTTGGCAATCTCTAGACTGCTTAGTACACTCCCGTCATCACTTGTGATAAGATTCATGCCCTTGCTGGTCGACTTCCTTCTCAACATGAGGCGGTACAGGTTTTTGGGATTGCTTTGTAACCTCCCTGCCAGGTTTGTTTGATGGAAGAATCTGTCGCTACACACTCTAATGTTGCAGCGGTTGCGAATCCTTTTGTAGTTCAAAAAGTCAGACTCCCTGCATAATGAACACCACTTGAACCAAGCCTGCTTCTTGCTCTGGATATGCCTCTCTGTCCCACGCATTAACCATGAAGTTCTCACTGACAGTCTATGTGTTACCTCTGATACTCTGTGACTGATGGCCGCAACGATCATTTTCTTCACATGTAACCAGTGTTCATCTATTGTGAGATGGGTCCAGTCTACCGGCCATGATGCATTCATGAGATAGTCCCTCATGGTCTCGTAGTTGGCCTTGTTGTAGCAAGGGAAGGTGTTGGGCGTCTCCGGTTGCAGGGCCTCCCTAGTATTCATGGAGGTTATTACTGCGTGATCACTGAGGCCAAGGGGAGGTGGGATGTATACATCCTCAATGAGAAAGTCATCGTTCATCAGAACGTAGTCAAGGCGCCATACGTTTCCATTAGGTCCCTAGTGTGTAGTATCATCTACTTTCTCTGAGATGCCAGCAGTCTTAATTGTATTCTTCAGCTTCTGTTTGAAGGATCTAATGTGTCTCCCTTCTGGCTCGAAGAGGATGGACGGGGTGTTGAAGTCACCGGCAATGATTACGGAGTCGTAATTTGCAGGGAAAGTCGTTAAGATTGCCTTGGTGACCATTTCCTTATGTGTAGGGGAGCTGGTGGGGGACCGATATATGATTCCGAGCAAGTATTTGGTACGAAGGAGAGTGAAGTAGCAACAGAGATTCCTGGGGCTGGACTAGGGTGGTATTGCCGACCACCCTTGCCATTAAACGAGGGCTTACGTAGAGAGTCACTCTCCCTCCTGCTCTGAGCTCTCTGTCCCTGCGAAAGAGTCACTTGCCAGCGACATGCATCTCTTCGTCGGAGATTTTCGGTGAGAGCCGGGATTCGATGATAAGTATGATGTCAGAGTGCTGAAGTTCACGCAGCGTCATCTCTTCCACTTTCCCTCTTAGCCCCCTAACGTTGCTGTACATACATGTTAGAGTATGCCTGGTGAGAGGGGAAGCTGGTTGTGTATTTTCGCGAGAGGAGCGCTTACGTGGTTCGGTCTAGTGTCGCCAGTCCTCATAGGACTGGAATCGTCCCGATTTTTGTATTTTATTTTCAACTTGGTGAGGACTGTGGCACTTGGAGCTTCTTTACTCGATGTATCTGACTCAGTGGTCAGTATCTGTGTGACAACTACTGACTCCAGAGGTCTTGGTGGTTGCCGTCTCTCCTCTCGCCTCGTGAGTCTAGGCTTACTTCCACACATGTTTACTGAGCCACCTATGCGAGCTTTCGCATTATACCATGCGTGTAGAACGTCTGTGAGGGAGGCATGTGAGTCGAATTGGATGGGGAGCAGTCTGGGAGTGGGTATGGACTTCAGATGCGCTGGCCTCAGCAGTCTACTGACGCTGTTGGCCGGTATACTGTCAAGACCGGCTTTGGTTGAGAGCCATTGCCACTGTTGGACGTCGTGGAAGTATCGATCTTTGGCCCAGTGGTCACTTGGCAGTTCTGGATCCCATGTACAACTATTGTGTTGTTTCTGTTTGGATTTCCAACCGCTGATTTTCTCTCCTCCTCTCTTATTGACCATGGCTTGTCAAGCCTGGCCCGAATTTTGCAGGTATTAACAACGTCCGGTTAGCACGAGAGAAGGAGGGTGTCTTCGGTCTCTTTGGCAGTGTTCTAGGACACGCGTAAAGGGGCTGGCTTGTCTCGGGGTCCCCGGCTTCCACGAGAACGGTAACATAGTGTTACAGGAAGAGGAAGGAGTCCCGGCATCTGATAGCATTCTGTCCACATTTGGTTATCAAACCGTTCTCTCACGATCAACAATAAGTCTGTAGACGTATCAACGTTGAACAAAATGATTGACTTAGCCCTTATATGATTTGTGTTCGTTGTGGGTGGCACGCCCGACTTTCCAATGGGTCTTTTGTGTTTCTGCTGGTTGTTTCTCAGTCACACTGTGTGGGATGTTTGGGGTGGGTTTCGCAGAGTCTAGCAGTTGGTGTCTTTAGCCATGCACTTGACGTTCTCTGACGCCGGGTGGGGGGTACGGAGACTCGATCTAATGTGGTCCCTGCGCGTAGTGGTGTGTGCAGAACTGGAGATCTGGCTCTTTTCCAGATTTCTATGTGTTATCCTGTAATGTTAGCCCTACTTTATTCGGGTGTGTTGTAGCTTTTGGATGTCGGAGAGCATCTCTTTCAGACTTTCCGTGCGCAGTGCGGGCAGCTTCCTGTACTCTGGACAAATGTACCAGAACCATTTGCATGGTTGTCTATTCATCAGCTTATAGTATTGTTGGGGGACTTTGGTGTCACAGTGGCAATGCGCCCACCGGTGACATAGGTTGCATGCAAATGCCTCATTGATTACCGAAACAACTATAGTGCAAACACTGCAGCCATCAGGTGTCGTAATGTAGCCTTCTTTCCTTGAAGAAGGTGCTACGGATTAACGCAAACAGCTTGTGGCTGCCTCATTTTTAAGCCTTATACGCCGTCTCCTCTTTTCAAGCATGGTTTGATCCTTGCCCGAGGTAGGACAAGTTTGTGACGTGCTAGTGCTACTCTGTGTCACCTGTTTGATGGAGACTGGAGTTCTAGAAACATAAGATGGCACCTTTTTTAGAGGTCCGGTGTTCTGCCCTACCTCTGTCTGTGAATATAGACTACAGTGTTATTTCGAATTCTGATGCCCCTTTTTGTGCACGACCGCATCATCAGTGTCAAAGCTTCGGATTTAGCGTTTCGGGCAGACATGTCACTATTACATAAACCTCTTGGGAAAATAAATATTAAACAGCAATAGGAAGGTTGAAGACTGAATGTAGCAAAAGGACAGAATAGATAAAGGAAGACAATTTATGTTGGTTTACCTTCAAACACTTGCTCCTCTACTCTTGATCAAGGAGTTTAACTGTAAGCTCCATATGTGTATGTAGAACCAGGAAAGATGTTTATGGGGAATGACATACAAAGAGAACAGAGAGCTAAGGCAATTTCTCAGTTGAAAGACCCAAGATACAATAACAGGAGGCAGATGGGTCAGTTCAAAGAAATAATAATGCCATTTTCAAAAGTTAAGAAGTGAGTTGACGAATACTCAGCGGTGAAGTGTGTGCAGAAATAAGAGTGCTGCAAAATTTCGATCATTTCAGACTGAATATTCCAAGTGCGAGTTTTTCAACGTGCAAAAATCCAAAAGCTGAGAGAAAGCGAAAAGACGTCACCTGACTGATGTAAGCCACCATGATGCATCATTTCATTGTTTAAGAACATGTTAATGGTAAGGGTAACTGCTTTTTGTCTAATCACTATCCAGCAGACCTTTCTAGTACGGTAGGACCTCGGGGGAACAAGCATTCTACCAGCACAGCTCGCTGGGTCATCGTGGTATACATGTCCGACCAGCACGTCAAGGTAGAAGCTATCGGTCGGGGACAGTTTGCGATAGCAGTAAGATATTTCCCACGAGTGACCAAACCTAAAAGCAGTTGACTCCTCCCCGATTTGTGAGACTCCCTTGTTGACAATACGGGCACACTTATCGGTGAGGGAAAATAAATGCATTTCTTGACATGACGAAATTCAGTTTAGATTGCTTATATCAGTGTTCCTCATTGAGATGAGTACCAGGTGATTACATCACTCTACTAGACGCGTCTACGTTCCAACACTTGCAGGTGTGCCAAAGTCTGTGATGAGTACTATATGTCCGATGATATTCACTGCTAATTAACTGTTATAGATATGCTTTCTTCTCGTCGAAGTTCACTGGGAGTGACTTTGTCAGAGAAGACTCCTCAGTACGCGGATGAGACCGTCTTTTTGGTTGGAGATGCTGACAATATACAGTTTCTGGCACCACTAGTGCCAGCACATCTATACGAATATCTCGGATAAATGTTCTGCAGTTTTACTCGTTAGTTTCTGTCAAAGTGCTTCCTGAACTTCGCAGAGAAGTAATTATATCAGGTTATGATTATGATCGTGAACCAAAAAGTATGTACTTTCAAAAATTAGGCTGAGATGGGTCATGATTTGAACACTATATAAATATGCTTCAACACAAACTTATCGTTAACGACCTGTGCTCGCTTCGCATCTTCTACTTTTTAACCAATTACTCAATTTATTGCTACTATATTTGTTTCACATGTGAACGTTACTTTGTTATTATTACTATTCTCGGTTTTTTGAATATTCACTTCACTCAGCTGCTCTCCACTGATCAGACTTCTAGTCTCTCTCTGCTGTTGAATCGCTGCACAGTTGCCCCTTCCAGTGCGCCATCTGACAAAGATATCCTGAAAGCAAGCATACCGTTTAGGCTCGCCATCTTCAAAGTTTGCACCTGGATGCAGATCCGACAACAGGTAGGTTTGGCTAGGATACTGGAAAGCCTCGTCATCGATTTATGCTGGATCTTAGAGACGTGCAGAATAGATACCAGTGAAGTGCTTCTAAGTGGTTCCCCATATGTTAGCTCAAAATTGTTTCATGTGTCCTTATCTGGGGACCATGTGGCTTCGGCAACCGACCTCGCTGGTGTCAGTGTCGCACTAAGCGCTCAAGCTAAAGCTGCGCTACTCGACTGGATCCCCATCAACAGTTGTCTATGTGCAGTTAGGTCAAAAGGTTCAACTCGAGCAAGAAGTGATTGGCAAGAGAAAGGATGTCCCTTTGTCATCTCTGCACATGCACCGATGGACTGTAGTCTAGATGCAGCCAAGGATGAATTCAATCATAAACTGAGTGACCTTCTCAACTAAGTGCGCTCGACAGATTTCGTAGTGCTAGCTGGGGACTTAAATGCGCAGGTCGAGCGTCTAGACTCAGAGGAGAGTCGTTCAGGTGACCAATCGAGACTAGTTAGCCATAGGTCGGACAAAGGTGATCGTCTTCTGCAGCTTTGTGCAGATCCCAACCTATTTCTAGACAGCACCTACTTCCGACATAGTTATCACAGTTGTGCTACTTGGCGTCCTCCCTCTGCCACTCAAGCCTGGACTCAAATAGACCGTATCGCAATCAGTTATGGATGGCGTGGGTGCACACAGGACTCCTGCTCTATATGGAGTACTTGTCTGGACTCTGATCATGCTTTAGTGTGTGCCACACTCGTCTTGCGTTTTCGTGGTCATCAAAATTGTCATACTAAATAAGTAGATGCAAATAAATTAGTTACACCTAACATTGTAGGTAAATACCAACCCGAGCTAGAATTATGGTTAGCTACCGATCCTCCAGAAAGTGTAGACGAGCACTGACTGCACTTGCAAGACCCCATGAAAATAGCGAGTAAAGCCGTTTGTGACTTGGAAGAACGTCCCGCTAATAAACACTGAGTCTCTGCGAGCTCCCTGGCGCTCATCGCACCATCCCGGTGGATAGAGAGTACAATGGTTCGCGTAAGTCTCTTAAGCGGAAGATTACACAACGCCTACTCAAGGGCCGTGAGGCTTGATGGTCAGAACGCATGAGATGGAGGCAGCAACTCCATTTGGCAATAGTCGTTAGCTGTTCCAGCGCATCCGAGCCACTGGCAGAAAGAAGCCAGGCGTCAGTGATACGGTCTGTCGGGTAGATGATACGCCGATAAACAATCTTCAAAGACACCTGGAACGCTGAACGGCGGCCCTTCAAAAAGCAGTTTAGCTGACCCACCGCTCCAGCATTGTCAGCTTCGTTGTATCGTGCTCCATGGTCAGTTAACACCGACCCACCCAACGAAGCAGAGGTTCATAAAGGACTCCAAGTTTTGAAACGCCACAAGCCACCTAGCCTAGACAACTTACCAGCGACTCTTTTTAAGGGTGGAGAAATGACTCTGGTCACGGAACTGACTAGACTATTTGAGAAGGTATGGCAGACTGAGTGTTCTATCACTCTGGAATGAAGCCATTGCTGTGCCCATCTTTAAGAAGGTCTACGTAATGTATATGACAATCATCAGGGTATTAGTCTGCTACCAGTCACGTCGAAAATATTGGCTTCTATCATACTTTGAAGCCTGCAAAGGACGTGAGGAGCAGGCCGGGTTTCGTTCAGTTCGTGCTTGCATTCACCCTCCGCTAGATGCCTGAACATCACCACATGTATTGGAGGCCAACAACCGCTGTATTTCTTGGCAATACGGCTGCCTTTGATTTGTTGTGAACAGCTGTACTCTGCAATTGTCTGTTGGAGAGGTATATGTCTGATAAATCTATTAACATCTTGAAATCCCTATTTAACAACACCTCAGGTAGAGTGAGGGCACATAACCACCTGTCTCCTTTGTTCCAAACCAGCAGTGGGGTTAGGCAGGACTGACCGATTTATCCATTTCTCTTTGTTATCAATGATATTCTTAAGACAGCTCTGAAGGAATTGTGTGATGGTGGTGTAGATCTATTACCCGGAGAACGGCTATTAGACCCGGAATATGCGGACGATATCTTCTTACTGTGTGATAACATACGGGCTGCTCAATTCGTACTTAATCAGTTGGCGATTAGAGTCCAAAAGTATGGTATATGTTTTGCACCATTAAGGTGTAAAACACTTTTCCAAGATTGGCAGAAGCTTGTGCCCGCACCCGCCTTTGGTGGTGAGCCACTGGAAGTAGTCGAAAAGTTCATGTATCTTTGTGAGTGCTGGTGGAGGTCTAAGTAGTGAAATTTCCAACCGTATATCAAAAACTAGAGTGGCATACACCAATCTGGGCCACCTTTGGCGCCGTTACGACTCTAGTCTGACCGTAAAAGTTTGGGTTTGCAACGCTTCGGTGCCAGCAGTTCTAATTTGCGCCTGTGAAACCTGGCCTCCCTGAGCTGAGGATATGTAACGACTTTGTGAGTTAGATTATTGTTGGCTCCGTAGGACTGCTCATATCCGATGGCAACGTCATGTAAGTAATTCTGAGGTATGACAGCATGTGTTTAGGCATGATGGAGATCGTCACTTAATAATTGAAGTCATCTGGGAATACCGGTTTCGGTGGCTTGGAAATAGGTTGCGCATATCATCCCAGCAGCTTCCATACCGTTCATTGTTTAGTAGCCCTGGGACTGGATAGAAGTGGTGTGGCCAGTGTTTGACGTGGCGCCATGGGAGGGAGGTTAGTTGTTTCGGGTTAGCGTCCGTTGGTGAATCACGACCCCCTGGGTGCGGTCCGAGAGATTAGGTAACTCAGTGTTTTATTTTTGTCCACTTCCCCTAAATTTATGTCTTTATGGTGTTATATTATTTTGGGTGGCGCATTTCTTAGTGCCCTTGCTGTAACATGTCTGTGTTATAATAATAATATTTCTTCTAAAGGCACCTGATAGAAAAAAGGATTTGTGTGACAACAGAGCCCAGGGGACATCTGTTTGAGGCAGATCACGTACGCCCCTTTTGATGCCACGTAATCTGGCCTGCAGAATGTGACATGAAGCTGGACATACTTCCTGTCGTTTTGCGCTACCACTAACCACTGAAGACTGATCAAAGACAACACAAGCGTCATCTCATTGTTTGAAAATATTTTAAGGCTACCTGCTTTTTCTCAAACTAATATCCAATGGACCTTTCCAGTATAGTAAGACCTCAAGGGAACAACCCTGCCACCAGCATACCTTGCTGAGTCACCGCGATACGCAAATCCGACCACCAGGTCAAGGTAGAGGGTACAGGTCACGTACAACCACACTCGGGTCCTGTATACATGTCTTAGAAACACAGCGTGAACCCAGGTTCTAGAGTTCTGGTAAGAGATGCCTGCTAGCCGATCTAGAATAGGATTTAGACGTGGAAAGCTACAATATGAAATCGACAGCCTGGTCTTAGGAGACTAGGAATGAGGTCTCGATGGCTCAGATCGCTGCCAATGGTCGCAGAGTGAGACGTCGAGGAAGTTGTAAGAGGATCAATACCAGCATCAGGAAGTGAAAGCAAAGGAGAAGACAGAGGTAAAAAGCATAGACTATATATGATTGGACCTTGTATGCTACTGGAAGCGTGCGGCCAGACGGGCAACAGGTTGACACTTCCCATCTGCCTACAACGTGAAGTTGTTTTTTTCAGGGGAGCTGAAAGAGGATACGATTTGTGTGACCACAGAGCCCTCAGGACATTAGCTTGAGGCCTACCATATCATATATATGATTTGAATGTCAAGCAGAAAAAACCCATACCTGCCGCACCCGAAAACCGTGGGGAGTGTTATAATTTGGGGGCCAACCCTTTGTAACCCCCTCCCTTTTTCGCTGGGATAGCAGCATCAGCACCATACTGCTGATCATCGACGGAATACACCTTAATGCTATCATTACACCCCAGAAAGCCACTAGTACGATTTCATTCTCGGACACATATCGTAGCGTTGCAACTTACACCATAACGAGAACGGTTTTTCGTCCTTCTGTTATGCAACAGACCTATCCGGAATGGTAGGATCTCAGGGGAAAAAGCATTCCAGTCAGTGTGATATACACACCCGTACACCACGTCAAAGTACCACCTTTCCTACGAGTGGGTCAGTTAAACTGTGCTTCAAAGTGCGACAACAGATGATATACGTTGGCAAATGTCAAACAGGCTTTTTGTATCCAAGACGAGATTTCTTCAGAAACAAGTCCCTTCGAGCTGATGTGATTCCCCAAGTAAGTGAAGTGGTTGACACACTCCAACAATTCACTCCATATCATTGAACTGAAAGTACTTGCGCCAGATCAGTTCTGGAGCACCATCTTACAATTGACAGGAGCCAGCAAGACGCATGCTAAACATACACAGATTTCTGCCCAACGCGTTCAGAAAACCCTCCAATTCCTAAGTATCTTCCTTCACCCAGCAGGACAATATCGTCTGTATTATCCAGGTCAACTAGATGACCTCCATCGAGTAGGTCAATCCCTGAGAAGTCAGACGTATACAGTGTAGTGTCCTTTAGTAAGAAGTTAAACCGGAACGGTGACATTGGACATCCCTACCGAACACTACTAGTCGTTGTCAACTCATCACTCAACAAATCTCCATAAGCCTTTACACGCCTATGCGAGTTACAGTAGAGAGCTTTGATAGGCATCATATACTTGCTCGGTACTCCCCTTCACAGTCAGACGCTACCACTACACCTCACAGTCAAATGTCACCTTCAGGTCAAGAAATATGGCAAGTGTCGGTCACTCATCGGTATGTATGCCTGTGTTTCAGAACCTATCGGAGGGTGAAAACCTGATCGATGCACTCTCGACCAGGTCTGAAATCTGCCTGGTTTTCTCGAGCTACAGATAGGCATCGGATTACTATGGACCCAGGATCGTATACAAACTGTTCGTCAAACTAATTCCTCTATGGTTGTCACAAGAAGATTTCTCCTCCTTCTTATAAAGTGGGATGATCAGTGAGGTATACCAGACTTACGGGACCACCTCTGATTCCCATACACTACCAAGTACAACCATTACTCTTATCATCAATTTCCTATCTCTATGCTTGAAAACCTCAAGTGGCAACCTGTCAGGTCCTGCTGCTTTGCATCGTTGCAGGTCCGATACACCTTTCTCAAATTCAGTAAGATGCGCAGCACCGACATCTACGTTGCATCCAGGTTCAGGCTGAATGCTAGGCAACTGAAGCAATGCTGAGGACCAGTAGAACTGTGCTTCAAAGTGTTCTACCCAACCTCATAGCCCCCTATCCCCAGACGTTATCAGCCTCCCATCCTTTTCGGTGATGGTTTCACTCACCATCGCCTTCTCCTTCTTCTTCATCCCAGAAACCTTAATAAACTAAAGTAATTACCGCCTATTACACAACCCTGATGCCTTCTCCATCTCTCTCGCTTCCACCACTCAACACTGCACGCGATCAACAAGAAAACTCGTGGCCAATTCACGTCTAAGTTGCTTCCGCCCTTCGCCGTGGTCACACCCAGCTAAAATCAGTCTTCTCGCATCAATCAGTTCAGATGAGCTTGCCCAAATCAAATGATCTTTGTTAACTATCGGGTGTAGGTTAACAACTGTCTTTACCGCTGTTTCTACAGCAGACTGAATATCATGCCGTGTTTCCTCAGCATGAGCATTTCTGTCACGTTCAGATACGTTTCACTATCTCCTCTTGAGATACTTATTTGGTGTCATATGTGATCAGAGATGAATCGCAGTATGGCTAGCATAAAAAACAATGGCGTTTTTCCAAAGGCTAAGGTTACCTGTACCGTAGTTACAACAGTAAGCAAAACTGCAACGAAATCTGTCCACTTTCGTGACTACAGTTATTTCCAACATGTAATCGTAAGTGGTGGCTTCCAGAAGGTGTTTTTTTAAACACATGCTCACGGTTATTTATGTGTCTGACTTCACCACTTTCCACGGCGCGACTGATATTGAAATGAGCTTCAAGGACTGTCAACAAAAAAGTAAGGTAGTGGAGGGTGTTTCTTTTCTCTCTATTTATATTGAATACAAAGGGAAGGGAATTGTAGGAATTCTTACTACCAGTAGTTTAATCGCAGCAATTATGACAAATGAGGTATTCACGTAACACAAAAAAAAGTAAACTAACTAAAAGGTATACACAAATCGTGCATTCACGGTTTTGTTGGTAGTTCTGTTACAAATGTAACTGTAAATTGAGGTAGATTATAAGTTTCATCGTGTCCGAAGTTTACAGAATGTATTTTCATTTCTTCATTTATATAAAGGGTTCAAAATAAATGGTTAGAAACAGATGTACTGGTAAAGGAAATGTCGATAATAAAAGATTAAGAAACTGAATAAATAAAGGAATAGATCACCCAACAGTCAGATCAAGACAGTAATGTAATTAATGCCGAGGAAGATTGACCAATGTCAGCCATCCACAGGAGGAAAATACACACAAGAGGCAGAAGAGTTACAATAGATAATTTGTCAGACATAGTTTTATTTAAATTATAAGTAAATAAAAATGAAAAATACCAACGCTTTTTCGTCTTCTTTTTTGTGTGAACAGAAACAAACGAATAAAAACAGACGTAGAATATAAACAGAATACGTAAGTTATTTTGTAATCACAATGATGATGAATATACATATACCAAGACCAACGCAGACACTAACAAAAAATATACAATCACAGAATCTAAAATTATTCCTTTCTTTATACTTTACAAACACAGACAACAACCAAATCATTTCTTAGCAGGATAAGAAGAAGTAAAGAAAGAAAGACAGATCAATCAGTAGTCATAGCTGCGGTAAAAATTTAGATGAATGCATTAGTAGCTGTAACAGTTGGTGAACAGTTACTCACTTTTTCTCATTTTGTTTCCCCTGATTTTGCCTGTATGCAACAATATAATATGCAAGCCACATCTTTAAATATTTCTGCTACCTTGAGTTAAAATAAAATAAAATGCTGTCGCCCATATTATATAGTGCATAGTAATAAAATGAGATGGACAAATTTTGTTTTCATGCTGATTTTTTATTGTTATCCACATACATCCATGTGGAATTTTATCCTAAAGTACTTCGTTGACTACACACCTCACGCATCAGTGGACTAAGACCATCTAAACTGAGTAGTTTTGCGAATTCTGTCATTCGTATTTCTAACGTCCTCAAATCAATAAAAGCTATTAAGATACGAGCATAAAGTTCAGTAGCAGATCGTAATCGTTTTGAACCTGCTTGCCATCGGATATAATTCCACAAGAACAAACTATACGCTTGCCTAGCGGCGCATACAGGAGCACGTAAATCTTCAGTAAGAGAATTGTCGGAGAACAGCTTAATAGCTAGCACAGACATCCGAAGAATATCATCAGAACCAACCAGTTCATCTAAATGATCAAAAGCTGCAAGGGTATTGGATTTATACAGTTCAAATTCTTCACGTAAACCGATAGCATAATTAACTTGATTCGAACGACAACGTGAAACCGACCTGATATTAGTATTATTGTGGAGGATTTTAGAGTATGAATCCGGGATCGCATCATCCGACTCATTCATAGTTGCACTTGGAGTAGCCACTTCATCTAGCATTGAAACCGTCACTGTAGTTAATTGACCATCTGATTGCAATACTGGATATCTTAATTTTCGGATATCTCTCTCAAAGAAGAAGGATGAATATAGTACAATTAATCCATAAATGTTAGTCTGTAAAAGAAAGCATATACAATAAATAATACTGGGATACAGATTTGTCTGATTGTCAAATATAAACTAACATGAATGTACAAAACAAAACATTTACGAATATAGTTCGATCGACCTTCTACAACCCTTTAATTACACCGATTCAAGTGGCATAGTGAATGGGGTTAACATCACTAATTTCCTAGTCTGAATAACATTGAGGTGATTTAGCAAACGTCTAGCACGAAATACTACCGAATTTGAATAGGCCACAATCAAGAATTCTCAAATATACTGGTTCGACATTCATACTTAAAGTTGATAGGAATTTTATTCGCGTTATAAGTCAGTCATGATCTATACGAGCCTTTAACATGGAAAGAGCAATTCTTCTGGTTATGTTTCGATATCTTAGTTCACGACAGACTTGTCACTTTAAAATTGATGATGCTTCTGACTAAAGTTTTGACTTGGAGAAAATAAATATCACTAAGTGTTTTTTATGGCATGAAGTGCTGCCTTTAGTCGACAACCTACTGCTTGTCTTTTCTTTGGCTTCAAATATATTAAAGTCGTTCACTGGGAGGCAGGTACATCCAGCTGACGAGTCCCAAATAGGACGAAACAGGCGTCCTGGATTCCACTACCAGCCACTATCCATCATTAATATATATTTCAAATGCATTAGTCGGAACTCATTATGTAGGTATGTCCTGCGCCTATGGTCAGTGTAATAACACGACACAATAAACCCCACGACAAAGTAACATTACTTTACCAAATCTTTCACCGTTTATGTAGTATATAGTAGGCTGATAAATGGAATCGTCGGTTTATAATTGGTTTCACCCAAATGAAGCTAACTAAAGTAAATTGTTTCAATGTGTTGTTAAATTTATTTACCTCGAAAGTTGTATTTCCTTTACTGAGCTATACGATAAGATCATAGAACGTAGACAGGAATATATGTAATTGACGTAACATCCGTATGTTTTGTTAACATAGAGAAAAATGTTGAGATTAAGTTTAGAGATTTTAGTAGGGAGTGTAAATGAAATGTAGAAAAGTACTAACATGAAATATACTTTCTAGATATGAATAAATTGACGAGTCTATGGGTATGAAGCAATTGAGAAGGCAAGGGTGGTCTGGAAAAGCTGACTATTTGTTTGGTTCGATTTATTTTGGTCGGCATATAAGGAACAACATAATAACTGTATTAAGAAAAGGATGAAAACCATGAAGATAACGACACCTGTTTCGACGAGTGTGAGGAAATATATACCTCTGGACTGCAGTGACAGTCTTAACTAATATACTAATTGAAGCAAACATATCCTGTTGCAGTCGATAAATCTAATACAAACGTCTTTATAATGGTAGGATAAATTCTTAGATTGACAACCTGTTACAAATTGAGTATGCATTTAGTCAACTAGGCGCATAACTAAGCTACGGTTCTTTATAAGTGTTTCATATTTAAGATATAGTTATATCTTTCTTAACCAAGCTTTTTCGTCAATGCGTTCGTGTACTTTATTGCTCCAAACTTTGCAGCATTTTGTTAGAAAGTTGTTCAATAGCTTTCAAACTCTTACAAACTGCGAACAGTATTAACAGACAGAAATCTCAACCTAAGTAGTGCACTCTATCAAGATGTTACTCAGTTTAACGCCTGATGAGCAAATGTGTAGGAAATCGATACAATTATATAGAACGATGATTCACAGCACATGACCTGCTTGTGACCTGATTAAGGTCATTACTAACTACGAAATCATTGTAAAAATCTTTTGATTCCACAGAGTACAGTGACAAAAAGCCGCAAACTAGCTATTATAAATGGATATAGATACAATTAGCTGTTCCCATAAATTTTGACTTGACTCACCAAGGGATCAGAAGAGTACTAACTAAGGTCTCAGAATACAGTATGTATACAGAAAAACTGTTGAACAGTAACACTTTGTTTCTCACTCGCTGATTGTTTTGGAGAACAAAGTAATTTAACAGCATCTGCCATGAACCAAAATCAGTAGAAAGATCAATTCACACCAAGTAAACAACACACTGACAGTGAACCTTTAGACCCTAACCAGATCTACTGTTCTGGTTAATGAAAATCAAAATATAAACCTTTTAGAAAATGCAAGTCTGAAAAATAAATTTTAACAGGATAAATTACCTACGCTTGTTCATTCGTTCTAAAAATTACACCCTAGCTCTATTATGATTATAAATGTATTGATGGGGAGGGAAAAGAATACTTCTGATCGATTTTGAGCAAAATAATGAGTCGACCAATCACATCGTACTCAAAGTAAATAAGTCCCAGGCTTATAAACATAAAGAGAGTAGACCCAGAAGGAGCTCTATTGGAAGTCAATATATTTATCACCGATTTCTGGTGACTTTAAGAGCGACTTTAAAGGCCACCCTAGCATTTGCTAAAATAACTAATCAGATTTCGGTATCCCGGGTAGAAAGGTAGTTTTTCATCAAATAGAGAAACAGAATTGGTTATCTCAGCAGTTGCTAGCGTGGCCTTTAAAGTCAATCCCGATTTCCCGCTAAGTCATATCAAAGTAGAAATAACTTGGTAATAATTCAAAGGCTTGAGGAATCACACCAAAAGTACTGAGTGACTTTAAATACCACCCTAGCAATAGCTAAGATTAACCAATTAGGCCTCTACATTTTACTAAAAACTACTTTTCTAGTCGGAATACCGACACCTGAATGGTTAATCCAGCCACCGTCAGGACGACCTCTAGAGTCGCCCAAAACAAGTAGGCTGGCCACAATATCTAGCTGCTGAAGCCAAAATGCTGTGAGGGGCTGCAATGGAATAAGAGATTAACCTATCGATAAGCTTTAAGAAGTGACTCAAAAGGCCACCGTAACAGCAATTAAAATGCCAATTATTATTATTATTATTTGTCCCTTGGGTTCCTAGTGGAACATAGGACTTCAGTAGCACGTCTCCATCCCACTCTGTTCTCTGCAAACTTTTGAACCTGGCTCCATGACAGCCCACAAGCTCTCATTTCTTCCTCGCACGATCTCTTCCATGTAACCCTCGGACACCAACCTCGTCTTTTCCAATGACGGTTCAACTTGAGAGCAAGGCCCGGCGCGTGATGTCCTCAAATGGTCTTCTCACTGCATGCCCAATCTAATCCATCCCCACTTTCTTCTGTATATTTGTTGAGCGATAGCTTCTTGGTTGATTCGTTCCCAGAGTTCCTTGTTGTGTACTCTTTCTGGCCATCTGAGCTTCAGTATCGAGCGTTGGTAGTTGTTGATGAATGTCTGTAGTTTGTTGGAAATGCCTTTCGTAACGCACCAAGTCTCTGAACCATATAGAAGCACTGACTTAACTGACATTGGTGTGGAAAATCCGGATCTTGTTCACGCTTTGTGCTGAGTGCAGAAAATCTCCACACTGGTTTCAGGCTAATGAACGCCTGTCTTGCTGTCTTTCCAATCCTGGCTGGCTTTGACGTCCTCATCTGTGCCGCCTCCTGCAGTTGAAACGGTGCTGCCTAGGCAGGTGGGTAAAAGAGACTACTTCCTTTAGGTTTCTCCCATTGTTATTGTTAGTTAGGCACCTTCATCACCTGTCTTCTCTACGTTCACCTGAAGGAAGTCCCATCTTCGCTACCCTGCCTCTTCTGCCAACTTGTTGGTTTTCGCCTGTTGATCCTCGAGTTTGTGTCACAAGACATCAGACATAAATCGTCATTGGCGAAATCCAAATCTTCTAGGGTCTTCTCATCGATCCAGAGTATGCCTCTCTTCTCACAGCTCCTCACTGTTTGTTGCATGGTCCAGTCCAGTCCAGTCGACCACAATCAGGAAGATCATGGGTGATAGTAGACAGCCTTGTTTTACTCCTGTCTTCACTTCAAAGTCATCACTGAGCTTCCCATTGTGAATTACTTGGCATGTGGCATCTTCATATAGTTGTTGAGTGAGATTGATAAAGGTTTGGGGTGTTCCGCAGTGTTGAAGCAATCTCCAAATTACTTCTCGGTCGACGCTGTCAAAGGCCTTTTCAAAGTCGATGAAGTGGAGGTAGAGAGTTGAGTGCCATTCTATACTCTGTTACATGATGATGCGTAGCGTGGCGTTGCAATTTGGTCTGCACATGATTTTTACTTCCTGAAGCCATCCGGCTAGCCTGTTTCGGTCGCAGTTTTGAATCCAGTGCATCCTTTAGTCTTTCCAGGATGATGCGGCTTAATATTTTGCTTGCTTTGGGTGGGCAGGAGCATGAATGCGTGCCAGTTCTTTCAAACACTGAGGTCTCCCTTCTTCGGGAGTTTGACAAGGTAACTCTTCTTCCAATCACTAGCCAGGTAGCTTTCCTTCCCTTCGGACATTCTGCAATAATGGTGTGAGCATGTCCGCTATTGTCTCTGCGTCTGCTCCCAGCCCTTCTGGTGGGATCCCATCTGGTCCTGCTGCTTTCCCGGATCTCAGTACTCTTATGGCTTTCAGAACTTCGACTTTCGTCGGAGGGCTCATTTTCACCGATAATTTTGTGGCTGCGATACTGCTGGTATTTCTGGACGAGTTGCAAATGGTGGTGGTTGATTCGAGAGTTTTTGAAGTGGTCAGCTCATCCTTTCCTTTGTTTCTCCTCTCTCTCTAATAACCAAGTTTCCTTCACTATCATTCATTCGTTTCACCTGTGTTGATCTCTCCCCTGACAGATAATAATCTGGTTATTTGATATGTTGTCAGGTCTCTGTCTCTCCTACCTGCAACCTGCTCTGCTTCCCTCGCAAGTGTGTCGTAGAAGTGTATTTTGTCTTTCCGTGCACTCTTCTCTACTTCTGTTTCTAGAGTTCTATAGTTTGTACTCAGTTCCTCCTTTCGTTGTTCATCCTTGCACTGCACTGGACCGGTTCATCTTCTGCTTCACCATCTTCCTCTCCCTCCTCTATCAGCTTCCATGAGTCCGTGGAGATCCATTCTTTATCTTCTTTCTTTTCCCTTCCTAATACGGTTATGCAGGTCTCTTTCAAAGAGTTCCAGTGTTCATCTACACAGGTTTCTTCAGGGATGTTGCTCGATATCTCCCATGTTTTCCTGATGGCTGACGTGAAGATGTCCTTGGTAGTTTTGTCCTTCAGTTCACTTTCTATTGTGTGTTGCACTTGAACTGTGGTCATTATCACCAGCTTCTTTGAAAACTTTTAACTTGATTTTGAAGGTTCCTTGCACTAGACAGTGAGTGTTCTGAACCTACCTCTGCTCCCCTTCGTGATCTGATCGTGTCCAGTGGGCTGCGTCCCCACTTTCTTGAGATTGTGATGAAGTCGATCTGATTTTTAGTGTGTCCATCTGGTGAAATCAAATCCATGTCGCATTGTGGATATATCGCTGTGCTGGAACACAGTGCCTCCAATCACCAAATCGTTGAATGCGCAGAAATCTGCAAACAATTCTCCGTTCTCGTTCATTTTACCGAGCGCTTCTCAACGCATGGTTAGTTCTCTTCCTGTCTTGTCTGCTCCCAGTTTGGCATTCATGTCACTCATTAGAATGAATTTTGATATCGCCATCTGGGTTGCAGTCTTGTTTATTACTGATTGCAGTTGTGTATAGAATCCCTCCTTCTTCTCTTCATCTGCACCAGTAGTGGGTGCGTAGCACTGAATGATTGTGACTTTCCTTCCCCTTGAGTTGAATCTTGCTGTCATGATCCTGATCTTTGAGGACATTTGTTCCCACTGCATGAAAGCCTTCGATGCTCTTGCAGGGGACATCATGATAGCCACTCCCTCAGTTTGCTCATGGTTGTTGTCTGGGTAACAATATAGTAGATCATTGACTTTGCAGTTGACAGTTTGGAGAGTCCACTTCCATTCCATCTGCTTTCGCAGATTCCTAGCACTTCAGTGTGATACCTTCTCATCTCTCTGACAGTCTGGGCAGCCTTGCTGGGTTCAAACATGGGGCGAACATTCCATGTCCCCATGTTTAATTTCACTTTCATCGAGAGAAGATACATCGGCCAACTGGCTTCCCGAAGGCTTTCACCAACTGGCATCATTTCGTCTCCCCGATTTCATAGAGGAATAAGTTTATTTTGATTTTTTATATTTTGTTTGTGCTTTGAAGTTTCTTTAGCGGCTGGATTGGTTTTACGGGGTAGGGTTGCTAGCCCTAAACCCAACCTTCCCTCTTTACCCGGCTTAGGACCAGCTAGTAACTAGTGAACTAGTTAACTAGGCGAGGGCCAATTACATTTCGTTATTTTATGAGAATCAGCCTTTACAACCTAAATACAGAAATTAAATTGGCTACTTCAGCCATTGTTAGGATAGCTTTCAAAGTCACCCGTTTTATGTGTGTAGTTGAAATATAACTCCGATGTTTTCATATCTAAATGTCTCATAACACTTTAACAGCATCAAACTGGTTACTATCAGACGTTGAAAATGTAGTCGGCTTCACGAAGACTAATACTAAAAACCAACTTATGTGTTCGAATGAACACTTTCTACAGAGCGACAGAAAAACTGTCAGCACAAAGTAAATGAAAACAAGATACCTACTAAATTTAAAACAGCGGGTGGTGGCTGTCTACTTACCCTTAACAAACTTAGCTGAGCAGGTTTACCAACTTCACTGAAATAAGGCAAAAGTTTAACAACTCGTATGATCCTCCTGATACACGCATCCATTCGATTATATTCTTGTTCTAATGTAACAGCAACACCAGTTTCAAGTTGTTCATCTGGGGTAAATGGCTCTCGTATACGACGAATACAACCCTGCAAACAGCTCAATAGATGGGGATCCGGAGAGGTTATATGTAGTGGTGAACGAAGGTATTTAGAACTAGAGAGAGTGCGCCGACGTCGCTGTCGATGCTTCCGACTGGAACGAAGTCGGCAGCTACGATGCTGACAAAACGTACGACCTCCTGTACGACGACACTGGGTGGGACACGGTCCTGATCGTACTTTGCAACTCTAAAATAGATTGAAATTAATGTCAAAACCATTTTTTTAAAGAAATAACGATCGTAAATTTTCCAAATAGTATCACAGCATTTCGTAAACTGGGACATTTTTCAAAGCAACATTGAATCGACCGTTGACAGCAAAGTCTTGGTAGATTATATCACGGCAGAAAAGCAAGAACAAAGCACATCGACTGTATCTTAACTACTAAACGTACTGTGGAGTTGACCATATCAAAAATGGAATAATCACCGTAAGACGAACTACCGTTAAAATAAGCTGATCAACTAAGTATAGTAAAGTGCATATTTTGGTAAGAACAATGCTTCACAAAAAGCATAGGAAACCCTGCATTGAAACTTAGCCGTCCCAAAGTTCAATTCTCCCAGTCTTCACAAACATATAACAGTAGGAGGTGTAGTCCTGCCAACAACACGAGGGGTGGTACAGCGCTATGGCCCACAGTGCACAGAGAAATAACACCCCAAACGCATGATAACACATCATCTATTCATTTTTTTCTTACATGAATCTGGGAAGTGTAGCGACACGAACTGATTCACTACTGTACTAACGTTTTACGTTGATTTATCTACCTATCATGAAACAATGACTAATGCAAAAATTAATCATTCCACTTTATAAACCGATTGTCAGTTTAGTTGAGTAGACGACGTTTTGGTTGAATGAAGGATGTAATGTTATTTTACAAACCAGGCAGGTAAAACTAACATGAGACCAACTATTACTGCATAACAGGCTATTTCGTCATACTATGTCAGCACATCAAGCGAGGATCTAAAGAAAAACATCAAGAAATAAAGGAAGCAGTCAAAGTTTAAGATCTCGTCAAGTGACTTTCCTCTCCCCCTTAAAACTCTACGCCTAACATTCACGTTACAAACCACTCCCCTTATTAACACCTGCCAAATAAAACACTTTCTATACATATATGTGTTGTCAAGGTTTCACATGGGAACCGGGAGCTGATTAATCCTTTCTCAATGTGATACTGTATAATGAGGAAAAGTCTGAAGATCACATGACTGACTTCCATTAGCCGTTGCAGATACGATAGATTCAACTACCAGTTGATCTTCAGTCAAATCTAGATATCATGAGTTGGGGACTGAGGCTATAAAAAGTAAGTACGAAATATGCAACGGAAAACATCCAAAATTATCACAAGCACGTATGACACAAACTCCTATACACAGTAACATGACAGATAGAGGATAGGGCAGAAAGAGAAAAAGGTATAAAGCCGTTTCACAATGTATGTGACCTGAAATGACCTTTGTTTAAAATGGTCTAAGTTGAGTCTAAGTAAGCATAGTGTTTGCAGTTGGATTGTACGACAATAGGTGCAAGTACGCTTTCAAACCATAAGAGTATGAAAAGGACAATAATGGAATTGAGACTTAGAGTAGTCATCACTCGATATTTGAATAAAACAAGGCCGAGAGTGTATGGAATGTGTTTTCAATTTCCCTAATATTTACAGTGTACTATAATACTAAAGTCATATAAAACCCTCATAAGTTTTTTGACTGATTTGGACTTAGTTATTAAATTGTTTATAGAAGGGTGATGTATTAGGCTGCAAGAAAACTGGAGTCATAAGTGGATGCGAATCAGTGGCTGGTTGGACGATGAAGACTGCTAACTGTGAGAGTTTACTATTTTGATGAAATGAAGAAAAACAGGAACCTGTTTTAACATAAAAGTTGGACAAAGTACTCAACTAGTACAATGAAACTAACACCTAGATAACATTTCGTGGAGCAGATGAGATAATATTAAATTGGTTAAATTGGTTTAATAATCTGAATGTGTTCGTATTGAATTCGGCTAAAATTCAAGATTTCACTTTCAGTAATCATGCTGGATTAAATAAATACCAAACCACGCAAAAAGTATAGAATTTGGGGGTCATAATGCTAACGAGTCACTGAGGTTCCTATAGATGTAATGGTTAATATTTATGAGCAAATTATTACATAACTGATCTTGTGAACCACTGAGCCATATATACTAAGTGGTGTATTTTGATTGACTATCATTTTTTTCTGTGAAGTTTGAGAAGCATCAGAAATGTAAAGTATCAAAGAAGGAGACAGTGACAACACGGATGGCATCAGGATCACGAATATGAAGTTGTCAAAAAAAAACTGCTTTACAGGTTTACTGTATTATTTGAAAATGTGGTATTTGACCCAGCTTATGAAGCGAAAAATGCAGCATATGCTTTTGTGTGATCGTCTTCTAAAGTATCACAATATTTATTGAGGCACATTAAATTAAGTATCAACGCCAAGGCTACCAAGATTCAAAACAACTGTTGGTAATTTTTTTCCGAATATACGAATCCAGACAAGTGATTCAATACTGTGTCTGTGTATATCTTTTTCAACAGCATTGAAGCAGATTTATAATCTGAAGAAAAAGAGTTGTCTAGTATACGAACTTGATTTAAATCAAATCCTCAATATCTTGAGATACTGAAGAATCTTGGTTTTTGCATATTTGTAACGAAATATGATAAACAACGCTCAACTTACACCATCTGACTGCTGGGATGATTCAAGAGTAGAAATTTGCCAGCTTGATTTTCACCTTGATTAACAGGTCGTATAAACAGTTCGTTAGGTTTCCCGACCAAAGGAATTTTCAAAGAATTATTAGAGAAGCTACATTCTTTGTTGTCCAAAGTTCCAGAGGAGTTAAATGTGTCTGTAGTCAGAGATAAGTCATTGCGATGACCTGGATTTAGATAACCCGGAAACTTAACCGAATTTATTAGATGGACTGGCATACCACATCCAGAAATATAGGAAGAACTCTGGGGAGTTTGGTTTGATCCGACCTGCTGATGAGATGAAGTTAAAGGAGATGGTAAATAGGATGGTAAGCTGTTGCATTACTGCTACCAACTGATGAAGGTCCTGTTAGAAGATGCTGAGGTGATGAGCTGCTATCTTGAGGGGAATGATGTTTTCTTCGTCTAGGCTTAGCCCGTTGTTCAAGTTTTTCAGGGGCTACGTTAAATTAAAGATAAGTGAAAGACATTTTTAACGTGTTACAAGATATCGAAATAAATAGAAATAATTTGTACATCGATAAACAATCTCTTAGCTGTTGGGGTATCAAAGTAACTGAAGAAAAAAATCATCGTGACATAAATCATAGGAGATAAGGTTTATCTATTTTTACTATTATACATGCTATTTAAAATTATCCTCTACAAGTGTGGTAATCTCTTTTACGTTTACGTAGCAAACGGAAAGTGTAAGGACCTTTGAATATAACTCATGCATCTATATTTCCGATTTAGGTTGCAAAACAAGATCGATATATTTCACCTATAGACATAAACGAATACAAGACTAAAAGCAACCCATTTCTGCTTAGATGATGTTACAACCTAAACACTAGTAAGTGTTGTAGGTAGGGTTCGCTGACAAGGCAACTAAAATATTAATTGCGCAAAAAATAGTGAAAACGTTAACATGGTTCGGAATCATTTCACTTGAAGTGGGTTATACAAAATTTAACGTGTTAAAAAGTGATGCAATACTCGGACGAGTTTTATGACCACTAAAAGCATTCAACAGAACGAATATTCGCAGAAGATTGTTACTACTCAAACTAATGAAATAGAGATGTTTGATAAATCCCACGATTCACTCTTATAGGGTAATCATGAGGAAATAATAACTGGTCGAGGAAACCTGAAAATCAATTTGTTGTACTCTGTCATCGAAGTCAGTGGTAAAAAAACATACTGAACAAATCGTGGTCTTTCATACAAGTAATACGCGAAAGTCAACCAGCAAAAAATTCTAAGATTAAAATCTACTTTTAGAACAATGTAAATATATAAACTTATAACTCAGACTGCAGTGAACCGTCAAAAAATACCGCGTGTGACCGCCA
>OX104134.1:13703062-13804088 GCA_944470555.2 Heterobilharzia americana | reverse complement strand
TATTACATCCTACTTACCGAAGACATCTTAAATACTGCGCACAAGCGGAGAGTTCTTGCTTCAAGCAAGAAGTAGACACTCAGCAACGGGTAAAAAAGGTAGGTACCAAGCTAGTGACCTCCTCCACGAAAAGCGGTTGAAAAGTTTGAATCCTTCCACAGTAACATCGCAGAAACAGGAAGAACCACACATTAGCGTGTTGCATATTGGATGACAATTCAAGTGTCGATATCTTTAACCTTTGATTCCTTCTAGGACAACCTAAGAGGTCACCACAAAAAGGCTCAAAAACCACGGCCAAATAAACTACAAGCGGAACTTAGGTTCTCTCATAGGGTAGTAGACGGGAACCTGTAGCCGGAAACTGTGTTGGCGGCTCATTCATCGGGCGCCTTCAAAGAGAAATTGGATCTTTATAGAGATTTATACTACTAGGATTAACACAAGCAAATTAGTCGACTATCCTGAAAATTGAGAACTGAAAAGCAAGTTTGGGGTCTCACGAATATGCACTTTTATTATCCTACAATGTCATACTATCTTCCTACGGAAAATCAAGACTTTTGAACACAATTATGCACCTACAGTTTGCAAAACAAAGTAGGAGAAAACATACTGACTAAAAAAATATAAGCCCTTTAACTTAGCATCAATGACTAAACACAATGTACTCACTTTATCCCGAGGTTTCAGCGCGTTCCGACGAAAAAAGCCTTACAGCTTTCGCATGTAAGACGATCAAAATTGTAGCCGGATGCTGGTTCACCACACACAATGCAGACACGTTCTTCCTCACTTATCCAGCTTTCCGTCTCCTAGTCCGTACAACGCCGGAGAGTGAATGTTTTCGGGATCCACTATGAGGAAGTTCATTAAAACTGCTAAGGTAATGACGATCATTTTCCGCAGTGCTACTTTGTGTGTATGGATGGCTGTGTAAATACTCTACCTGGGCTCGATTAAGACAAAGAAAACTCCCAGCCTTTTCTTGGCCAACACTTTCTGCATAACCACCGCCTTGCATTGAATCGTCTAATATCGGGATACCTGTAGAAACACGATACGAAGAATTGCGCAAATCTGCATTAACATTTCCACTACGATAATCGTTGGTGCCAGGATCCATAATTTGGATACCACAATGATTTTACTCTACCAAATCATTTGAACACTTTGATGGAATATTGTAGGCAGAAACGATTTCCTAACAAGCTATTTATTTGTGATACAAGCGAGAAGTCCCATGTTACTGAAAGTGCAAAAATGACCAGCTAAGTACCGCAAATAGTGGAAAAAGGAACCTGCTCCCAGTATTCAATGTCCACGATCCCCGCTATTGTACGAGATTGTATAAACTAGTCGATTTTCATGAGCTAGCCTCCACACTTGTCACGTTCAAAGCAGAAAATCTCCAGGATTTAAGTCCTATGAGTGTTGAAAACATGGTTGTTTAGCTTTTGCGTATATTTCTGAAGCTTTGTCCCTATTAATTGGTTTAACTGCTGTGGCAGGCAAAGAAGTACATCTTGCCTTCCTGCCTTTCGTGAAACGTTTTCTGTTGCTTTACATCAAAACGTTGTGGGTAAGGCTTGTTATAAGGCTTCAAATAACTGGAAATTTGTGGATCTTCTTTTGACGACAGCGTGTTTAAGCACCGATAGGGAATGATACGGTAAACGTTGTAAAATCCATACGAAACGGTCTAGAGGAAGAATTAAAGTAGGCAGAGTAGGCTTAGTTCACCTAATGGAGTTGGAACACAAAGTGGGCACACCAATGAAAACACATGAGTCATCAATAAGAGAAGGAAAGTAGTGAAGCAGTGGGAGGCTAAATAGGCTTTGGTGGTAGCGAGTAGAAAGAAAGCAGTTATCGAGGTCAGAAGCTTTTTGCATACATTGCTGTTAGGCTATTCGAGCCGTCATAGTTGTTCAACCGTCTTCTAGGGGATTCTTTCGAGAATGCTGTAAGTAAGTCCCGTGCAATGAATTCTATAAGTCACACGTTCATGTGGAAAAAAGCTTTTCTTAAGTTTGATAGTACCTTTCTTTTCCCACTGAACCCATGGTCAGATTATTCACTCATTCTCCTGACCGTGATCTGGTATCTAACTCTCCAACTTTGCGTCATATCATACACATCTTACAAGGTGCAGACCAAACATCCTCATGAATAACAGACATCTGACGCTTTCTTCCACACCTTTAAAACGATGGAGTTACTGACCTTCGGTTTTTCGAAAACCTGCTGTCACTTTGCGCACACTCGTCATTATTGGGTTCAGGGAGACAGTAGTGTCGAAGTACAGCCTCGACCCCTTCACCCAAAAGGACAGATGCCATTTAGAGCGCATCCACAATTGATGGACCAGCGTGAGGAACGACAAAGATTGGGACGCAGAAAGGACTGTTTATTATGACATCATGTACCGTACTGATGAAATTGTGCATTTTCCCTAAAGCAGTCATTTCCCCAATGTGCTTCGTTTCCTCTTCTGCTTCTATCCCGATTTGCTCTTAGTACGGCCACATCATCTCTTACGTTTCTCTGGGCAGAATATTCACCCATTGTTGATAATTGTCTACGATATTTTATTTATATCCATTCTTATCAGTATCATCCACTACAGTAGAACGACTAAAGGACCAGGTTAACTCCACAAAGAGAGAGCACCGTAGTAATCAGCCTGTTTGTCTTGGAATGTAAGCGACTTGTGTGTGGCCTCATGGCGACGCACGTTTTTATTACTTAGGACCAACCGCTTCTTCACCTATATAGTGAAAAGCTTAACCGTCATCTCATGTGAAAGCTTCGAGGTTAGGAATCGAATATATTTCGAATGACATTCAGCATAACTTCCATCTCCGAAGAGTTATTAGGGCTTGAGGTGCTCTCCACTGGAGACTTCTCATGCCAAGTTGCTAGTACTTCGAGTGCAGATTACATACCCAATGAAGGTTTGAAAGTGAGATTGCAGACTATGACAAGCTGTCCTTTGTGAACACTGGTTCCCAGATAAATGGCTATGAAGTCCACTTCTTCAAGAAGTGCTGGCCAGGTAAACGGAAGCTTCTTCTGGCCTGCAACCAACCAATTCCATTTGACGCACTATTTTGACAGGGCTTCCTGTGTGATGATCATTGGAGTTCCTTGGTTCGCACAAACGGGCAGTGAGTGATGTTGAACAACCTCAAGTGCCTAGAGCTGTCAGAGTATTTTTTCCAAGTAGTCCAGCAGTCGATTTTGTCCCAGTACTCCATATATCCTCCAGTAAACTGGACTTCTTCCTCGGCATGTGGGTGATACTGCACTGGGTACTCCTAAATCAGAATGGACATTAGCTTTTTAGATTACTTGGAAAGGTTCGGATGCGATAAGACCCAATTACCTTGTTGGGAAATGTGGCATGGCGTCTGTCCTTGATGAGATTCCATGACAGTTAGAATCAGTGTTTAGAATTCCGGGAAAATTCAAGCCTGAATTGCTTTTCGAAGAAACTGACACCGGCCTGAGTCGTCTGCTTGAATAGATGTTCGAACTCGACAATCACTGCATGGTGCATGCTTGCGTTACAATTCTACCACTTTTCACGCTCGAAAGACCACCTGACTGAGAGGTGTGAAATTGCCGAAACTCCCTTCGGATAGCTTTGAAGTTAAATGTCTCTTCAAAGAAAGTTTAAATTATAGGGCCAAAAGTAAAAGATTGAGGGATAAATGAGCCTGTCCTGTCAAGATTCTACCGTAGAACTAGAATATATTCAGCTCTTGCAGTTCAGTGACGCAAATAAAGCTTCGGTTTTCGGCGAGTGCTTTCTCTGAGCTTTAGGTTTTATAAATCTACCCTATTTCCATCCGTATTTCTGTTTTCACTAAGATACTGAAGCCTGATCCCGCCCCCAAATTCGGTTGAATTTACTAACGCCTAGGTTTTACCCCTAGTCGAATTTTCCGGAATATTTCGTATTGATTCCCCCCCTGCCATACGTTTTCACGACAGTAGTCGCCAGACAGTGGGTATTTGCTGGCCTGTTCTGGGTGGTATGCAGTGTGATATCTGTGATAGATGGTTCCTTGGGGCTTGCACAGACTTAACGTAAGCTGAGCGCACTAAACTCAGAAATCCTGGTCGCAAGTAGCACTGCCGCTTGCGTTGGAAGATGTTCTCGATAGCACCATCAGCATACTAACGGATAATACACCGAAAAAAGGGGAGTGGGAAGCTAGAACATGAGAAAGCCGAGCTCAGGAATGAGGGCCTAGCCGTCCGTAAACCGAATAACGGGTGAAATCCTACACGAACAAGGAACCAGTTTGACGGGAGACATGATGGGCCTCAGTGGTGCGATAACATCGACTGCCCTACAATCCTTCAGTAGAATTTTACCGTTAATATATAGGGCACATTGAGTGAGGTTGGTCAAGATGGAGAATGGAAAGAGAGATAGTTTTCAGCTCCAGTCAAACCCAATGGGTTCGAGAAGGCAAGAAGCACTGGGAACGAGCTTGGACAGGATAATACGGGAGCAAAGAAGACCGAAACCAAGTCTGCAAGGAATTCGAATCGCCAGCAAACCACGCGAGTCACTTGTAGTCTTGCCAAGTGAGTAAATGAGTTACTTATAAAAGAGGCCAGGGCAAAAGGGAGAGGTAAAGCCAAACAAAAATGCTCAGAAGTTTGCGAAACAAATCGCTGCCCAAAATGACTCTGATTACGGCGAACCTACGGGTATACCTGATCTCTCACACAGCCATATAAATAAGAACTACAGGATCCTGTTGGAGAAGACATGAAGCAAAACTAGTCTGGACTACATTAGGTTAATAGCTGCAACTGGGCTTTCATCTGGTCTCAATCCAATAAAATAAAGGTTAGCCCCAACTCTAAAAATTGACATTCTGTAGTTCAGATGATGTGGAGAATGTTCTGTCGGCACCTCGCAGGCTAAAAGCTCTAGGAGAAGTAAAAGTGAAACAAGGTACACCCTACACCAAGAGAATGGCCGTAAAAAAACTCTCAGGCCACAGCCGCTAGGAGTACTTTGGGGAAAGTAGCCTGAAAGTGTGGGGCATACCTGAAAACCCAGGCACCGAAGACATCTACCACGATTACAGCACGTGGACGTTCCCCTCCATGAACCTTAAAGAAATAATAACATTCAGCCTTTCAGGGATGTTGGAAATGATGATGACCCTAAACCAAGGATGATCGAGGTGGCCTTTCCGGTCTCTCGAACGGCAGCATCTAAGCTTGAGCAACTCTTGGCGAACAGAAGTCGCCTGCCACCCAGACTCTGCATGCAGCCTGACAGGTCGCGGAATGAGCGGCCGCAATAAGAGCAGTAAAACTGCAGCAAAAATAGGGAGAGGTGGCCGCAAACCTACACTAGTGAGCCGCAACTAGGCAGACTTCGGGCCTTCACACCGGGGATCTAGCCAGCCAACTTGCCAATGAAAAGGGTTCAGGAGTGGAGTTTAAAGTAGATAGCGTAAACTCACCTGTGCAGATATACAAAGTCTATTGAATAAATTCGATGAACTGCGAGAACTAGATGAAGAGACTTATGCCCATCTAATCAACGTAACTGAAACTTAGGTGAGGAGGTGGACTAACGCCTTATGTTAGCCCTTCGCTTACAGCTCACCAAATCCACATCCAATGATTGAACCGTCTCGATGGGTCTATCTGATGATCATTAAAGCCGTCCAAGGCTCAAAGGTGCTTGGTGGGAGTCATTTATCGGAAGCCATCCGCCGACGTTAAGTTTCATGATCAAGTGCCAGAGGCAGCCAATTGTTCTCTTGAACTGGGACACAGTAATTCTAAGAGACTGTAATCTACCGAAAGTTAACTTTACGAAGTAATGACCCTACTGAAACCTGATCCTCAAACCCGACTGATGAACTGGGGCCCATAAAAAATGTGATATCAGTTACACGATGGAGAGAAACTCAGCCGCCATCCACCTAGATTGGATCTTCACCAATCAAGCATTTTGATCAGCTATCTAGCCAGCCTTCCTTCTTTGGGCATAAGTGACCGCGTTGCCATCAACTTGGAGTATGTCTGTGAAATCTGTCTAACCAGGCCTGTCAGATGCCTGAACCCTCTGGCTCTTCGGGCGGCACTGGAACAGACAGATTGAGAGGTTGTCCATGTGTGGCAAGGTAGGAACGTCAATTGGGGAGTCGTACTTGACAAAATTATGCATGTCACCCGCCAGTCTGTTCCGCTTTCGACGCTGTAGTGCTCCAAGTAATCCAAGTTTACGAGGAGTTCCACTGAAAAACCTCCTAGGTTAAAACGACACCAATGCTCCAAACACAAAAGGAGCGGTACTGAACGCGTATATAGAGACCTTTAAAAAAGATAAAAATGCATACACGAAGCCACTGAAAGTCGATCGGCGACAGCATTCAGTTATGCCCACCAACATGTTTGTTTCCAACCAGAAAGTCTTTTGCGCCATGCTCCAGCATTCTGAAAGGCTAGAGCGGGAGTTACTCAGCCGCTGCGACCTAATGAACCAACTAGTCGTGATATTGAGGCATATGAGCTCTTAGTCAACCAGTATTCGAATACCTTTACGTCACAGTCCACGTGTTTAAGATTTTACGAATATCCCCATGGCGAGGCAGGGCTTTTGGGCGTTGACTTGGGCAATGAGCCACTGCGCACTGTTGGTGTTAACATAAGGCACCCCTCCGACACTAAATAACATCCATATATCGGTGACACGGGAGGAGGCGTCAGTCTCAGCTGATTCCATAAGCAAGTTATTCGAGGATTCTTTAAGTCAAGGTAAAGCGGCTGACCCTTGGAAATTAAGTTACGCCACCACAATCTTCATAGGTCAAGGAAGCGAGGTCAAGTAATACAGGCCAGTAACACTTATCCGTGCCTTCTAAAGTAATGGAATCCTTAATCTATGGTGGGCTGAAGGATCACCTTATGACAAATGACTTCCTTGCGTCCAAAAGCAGGTCACGCACCAGACACGACGCCCACTACGTGAGAGTTACTAGCTCTGAAATGCCTCCCCTGAAGAAGTGATCTAGGCCAATTGGTCTGAACCTTTCCGACGTCTGCCTGATACTTACTTGAGATATCGGTTGGATCTACTCAGAACCAACTGAATTTTTGAGTTTTAGCCGCCACTTTTTACTTCTCCCTTAATTTTGCACAGGAACCAGTGATTCGTAGATTCTGGAAGCGGAAGCCAGTTAAGCGAGAGCCTCTTCTCTTCCGTCTGTAACCATTTGAATCATCTGAATTTCCACTCGATCTTTCGGAAGAATTGCGGAGACAACTAGGGCATCTTCCCAGCGGCAGTGAACACAGCTGGGCGGGCAAATGAACTTCTAAACAAAAAGATACATTAAAGAAAGGTGGTGATGAAAGTATAATATCCTTTTATTTGACTTTACTCTTCACTTCAGTCGACTTCAGCCTAGCCAAGGAGACGGTGCACGTTCTTTTGGGGAGCGACTAAACTATCTGTGGCGACACAAAGTTTGCCGTTCGAAACCTAACAGAGTTGATCGACGGATGTCCTACTACTAAGTTACAATTCAGTGCGGAGACTTACAAACAGAAAAGGGACACCAATGGGACCGCTAAATTCGGGATTCGCTGCAGGAGCTATGATGCAGCGGCTGCAGTCCATGCTACCCCTCTCACCAAACCAAAGATATGGATTCGGCAAGTTGGCGACGCATACGTAACTCTCCAGGAAGATGAGACAGAAGACTTGTTCAAAACAGTCGGCCAGACATTCGGGGGAATTCAGTTGGCAGGCGAGGAGGAAGCATGTAAGGAAATTCTGTCCTTGGATTTCTTCGACGGATGAACACAAGGTGGGACTTTACAGTCTCAACTACACGAGATAAGCATATAATCACACCTATGAACTGGTGTATACCTGTATTTGCAAGAATAAATTATTACTGTTGACCTAACTCGTGCTTCAAATGGCTCCGAGACACTTCCTAAGACTATCCTGTATGATAAGGCGAATTTCAAGGGCTTTGGCAGACATATAGTGCTTCATACCCAACCAAGGAACAGTAATTCAATGAAGTAAAAGAGTAGTGCGCTAATCCAGCTTGCGGTAACGGCCATTCAGCTACTATCCCAGTGTCCTCATCCGGAAATCGATTAGCCTCTTCGACTAACTGCTGGACATTACATCATGATAGGCTGGTCAAGCGGTCCATGTCGTTCAGTGAACTTGGGGGAACCTAGGTAGCTACATACTCTGAGAGTCCATCCTTTATCCAAACGTCTTCATATCATCTCACATGAGGCACACAAAATGACCAAGACCAGGTATAGAGGGTGGGAGAAACTCGGCAGATGTGCCACCAGTAATAATAACTGCGGTGTTTTCATCATTATGATCGTCATATTCCAGTGCTGTCGTACGTTTAGCAACAGGGCTACACCCACACTGCTGTTTTGCTCCATGTTCGCGGCGTAGTTTTCAAGCACTACAGCTGCCACTCCCTACCAACCATCTAAAACGGTAGACAACCCACCTTCAACTTGCACAAAGCCCATGGCAACTCATGTAGTAGCTTTTAATAATTAATTGACAACGGTATCACATTCTCTCGCCTTTGTTTCTCACGCCGGTTAAGCGGTCTTCTACCTTTCCCCTTTCGGCTCAGTTTTTCTTACTGTCATCAAAATCTATAGTTCTGTCATTCCCATAAACGTGCAATCTCTTCGCTACCTTAAAATAAACCGACAGCATCCCAAGGCTAATTGCTGAGATATATAATAAACATATCGCAGTATACCACAATTCATCTAAGCATATTTCCAGCCAAACGACCAGTCGGTGGTAGATAAAATAACACGATGCCCTTGTTGCTGGTAAGGCGGTCTGCTGCATTACCGCTTGCCATGGCTTCATACACATAGCAACCAAATGATGATTTCCTCGACTGCTGATCTTCCTCCAATCTCTTCTTTATCTGCTTTCTGTCCTACGCACACTCAAGCTCACGCAGATTTTCAGATGCAAAGCAAATAAGAACCTCACATCATCTGTGAGGTAGCTTGCATATCATACCGATGCAAACTATCATGTCTCTACGTTTCTCTTAGTTATTCCACCGGTAGATTATCATGACGCATTACATTAGCTTACCCTGTGCATTGGTGCACACTCCATGTTTTTCAACCGAAATCAGTGGAACCTCGTTTCTAGACACCTAGAAAGAGAGATTAGAAGATAATTTTTGCCTGTTTGCATTTTTGCCAAGTAGGCACAGGTTAAGGGGTGTCCTCAGTCTACGGGAGTAGTTAGTTACCTAATTTAAGTCCATTGCAGTGAAACAGCATTGATGCGTCACGGACAAAATGGAGTAACTCGACTCTCGGCGATCGGTTCACGTGTATATCTGTGCTTACTGTCGTCGCTGCTTGGTATCACAGCTATCTTCATATTTGGTCATAGTGTCTGACAGTTTTCAGTCGACGGCTAGCGGAGGGACTGGTTCAGTTGGTTTTGTTGGTGCAGACGTATACTTAATGACAAAATGCCACTCACCAGTGAGGAAACTCCCAGGTGTTTTTGAAATAGACTTTTCGTAGTAAGTAGTTTACGCTTATTAAGTGTACCGCATTTGAAGCGGACCGGCCACAGGTGGTCCAGTTTTGTTGTTTAGGCTTGCACATAGGAACGTCGGCGGAAGGCCTGTGATTTTTGAATTGCAGCTATCAGATCCGCGACACCGCAGTTGAGTTACAGGATGATGCAACATCCGCCCTCAGATATCAGTTGCAGCCTGGTGAATCACAGCGATAAGCGTGAAGCATGAGACACCGAACCCCAGGGTGTGTTAAATTTCGAATAACACTTCCCTTCAGGACTAGGTTTTGCAGACGCAGCATCAGGGAGACTGCAGAGACAGAGGGCTGGAGTTAACCTCCACCAAGATTTCGCGCAACCATCCCTGTATGGGGGGTATGTAGCCTCAGGTCTGTCAAGACAACTGACGGTTTCCCGGCAGTTGCGCCCGAATCCATTTTTGAGAGCTGTACGCCAACACAAACTACCCTTTGCCTTATATCTGTGAAGTTTCGGAGCCCCTCACCAAGGACAAGGCTGCCATGCCGAGGTCCAATCTACACTCGGGTAGCTGGAAATGCACACAGTGTCACAATAACTTTTAGATGTCAGAGACACCGTTGATGTCTTCAGCCATATTAAATGGAACACTGAAGTTTAAAAGTACTTTGAGGGTGGAAAGCTAAGCACTGTCTACCTCGGTCCGGGCCGGCTGTTTTTGAAAGTTGCATGTATCATCCTAGTTATTGAAACTAACGGGGCGAGGTGTGTCGAATAGTTGGTTTACTGAAAAGATTTCCAGTACTCCAGCTAGTTATTACCGATGGTCCGAGCTATGACCACACCACAATGTCCCCCAGATGCAAACAGGAAAGAGCCGAGGATTTCGTTTGTTTCTACGAACGTTAACGAATATCATGTAGGGTATGGATGGTACAAAGGCCTTTGTGACAGACTCGGCAGCAGCCGAACTAAGTGCCGTTCAGTCCACTTGTATCCATAGTAATGCAATTCCACGCTGACTCCATGCGTTGAGGCTCACCTTTAAGAAGGTGAGGAGTTTTAAAAATTTAGGGTGCCAACTACCTGGTTCCCTCTTTCCGACGTTAGATATTACCTGAAAACATAGTGTTATGAATATTTGAAAAGATGACATTCTTCTGCATGCTAATATTTGCTTGGACAGTGGATGAGCCGCAAGCTCATGCGATCACTCTGTTGCTTGCGGAAACCACTTGTTTTGGGTACAGTTCAAAATTGCGTGCACAGTGCACACAAACATCCTAGAGAGTGCCTAGCACGCCATGACTCACCGTATGAGACGTCTGAAAATTTGAAGCAGTAGGGGGGTCAGTCTGTGGCTGTCATCATTTGAAATCCGGCAGGATCTTAGGCACCTTCTGCAGTTCCTTTCAGGCCAAACGAAGTGCAGTCAGACACTTTCGTTTTTGGGTGCATCAGACTCTACGATCTCTTTAAACTCGTCTGTCAGCGTTTGCATCAATGGTCATCGCACGAAACTGTCAGTTGATCCGCGAATTCAGGGATGAGGCCATAATTAGTGAACACATGCTTTGTTTCGAATGAGGGAAGGTGCGTATTGCGTATAACTTACGAGTAAACAATGCCCGTGAAAGACTGAATAACTACCTGTTGTCTTGTAACTGACTACTATACGTGAATAAAGAAGTATCCTATGCAGTTAGGAATGAACTTCTTCCCTAGACAAACGTGGGTGATGTGGTTTTAAAGTTATAATTTTGGCCTGGTTCTCACAGGAGTTAATAATTACAGCAGCCCTGAGAAGGGGTCTGGTAGTCTTTTAAATTTGCTTGTCAGACCTCTACAGGAAGCTGGAAGCCACGTTCCGAAGCAGAAGAACGCGTCTGAGGAATACGACTAACATAGACGGGGCTCGATCATTTTCAGCTGTCGCTCTGCGTCATCGCGATAGTACACATCGTATGGATGGGCTATACTTTTTTATTAGTTCTATTTTTACTTATCCATTTTTCCTAAACGCCTACTTATATGTCTGTGCTACTCTTACTTCATAAGGTATAGTCGGTTATCATAAGAACTGCATTCGTACTTCAGAACTATCCCGTCAGTAAAATCTAACATACACTGCTATATTTGGCTGAGCGCATAGGATCCACCCAGATGTAGAATGGATAGTGCCATGCGGAGACCTGTGTTTTGGCTACCGGTCGTTATTCTACAGCGAGTCTTCTGTGTTGTGGAAAGTGTGTACCCCTGTTACCATTTGAAAGCACGCAACATCATGTACAGTTTGACGTACATGCAACCACCATCGGCTGCATGCTACGTACTATGCATCCTTTATCAATCTCTGACGTAACTACAGCTCTGTTGGCAGGGGGAAATAGGTGCACTGTAGAACCAAAAATATTTAGGTGTACGCCCGCAGGACACAGTTCACCAATTTGTTTGACTACAACCTGGCCTGTTCTCTTATTCTGTATGAATTTTTTAAGAGACGATACACTGAAGGTAACGCCAGTGCTACGATTGTCATTTATTTGCACAGGTTTTTCGAAGTAACCGAAGACGGATCAGAGGCCTTAACAGCTTAACTTCGGCATTCCCATTTTTCCAGCTGTTTACGGAAAGTGGTATCACCACAATAAGACTTGCGTAAGATAATATGAATGAAGGAGAAAGGATATTTCGACATACTGTTTTAGTGATCACCTGAGTTGGAATGGGGAATCTAGGACCTACGGAGAAGTGTTACCACTGCCCCTCATTTCAATTGGGTGTTCGTGTTTCCCCAAGAATGTAGGTGCTTTCACACCCTACTTTCAGTATCAGCCTGAAGAGAAAGTCCTAAGCATTAGTTCGATCAAAAAGTATCAACTTACTGGAAATCCTATTTCGTACCTAATATTGGAAACTGATGTCATAGCTATCCAGCTGGCTCGCCCCGATCTCCCTGTTTGTTGAACAGCTTCACAACCAACTCACCTCCCTACCAGTACCCTAAATGCTACCACATACGAAATCCCAAGCACAATAACTGGTCTCAGATTCTGGTCCGTGAAAAATGCAGCGGAAATCTGGATAAACAATCCAACCGTAAAGATCACTTTACCTAACGGCAACACGTCCATAATAATGCTATGCAACAGATTTCTCTAGTACTTTGTCTTGTATCAATCCATCTAATAGAAGCTAGTTAACAGCCGATGTATCTCCTTGACAATGTTGCATACTTTAATGTGGAGTCTTTGAAGTTTTATATCTGTGCAATATCCACCGCTGTTGACAACGATGCTTCCAGTCTTTAATTACTTGCACCACAACAAATGTTTTCAGTACTACCAATCTGAATTGCTGGGAAAGGTAAAACTTGAAGGGTGAGAAACGTCTGTACCTAGATATTCACCCGAATTAAATAATTGTATAGATACTTACCTATTCCTGAAATCAGTGGAGTAAGTTATTGTTGGTCAGTAAATCTACGGGCGTAAGAATTACTTTTAGAATAGGCGTTTATCTGACGAAACACTGGGTCTCGTAGATGGGTCAATCATGTTGGCTACTCGCAACGCAAACACCAAATATTGAGCCGTTTGATGTGAAGAAAGAATTGTGAGCAGAAATGACTTGAACTCAGAAAGATGTGTATGCACTGTAAAGTGATATTTTCCTGCTATTTTCATAACATTTCGGCACTTGGTATCATGATAGATTTTAATGTCCTCCTTCTGTATCATTCAATACTGCTAAAACCTATTATGTTTCTCTGCCGTTATCAGTTTGATGAGGCCTGTAAACTGGCTTCTCTCATGTTAACTTCATAGCTTGAGAATAAAGATATTTATTTATTTATTTATTCAAAGAGAGTAAGTTCTTTGCAAAGAGTCCTGTTCTCTGAATGTCTTGCTTTTGACGTCGCGGTGGCAGTAATGGTTTAATCGAACGAAAGCGGTTGGTTGTGGCCCTTGTACGCTGCCTCTACAGTGATAACATTTATTCCTGGGTATACAGACACACTTTTTTATGGATACGAATAAATTTATAAATAAACTACACAGGTCTTCACGACGGGTAATCTCAATCCCCATCTATTCTGTTACTAGATGTAAGCGTTGCACGTTTATAAAATGAAATATCCCAGCAGAACAAGCGTCCAACACCTACAAGTCGGGCGGGTGAAAGTACTGTCTTTGAATTAACAGAAAAACTGTGGTGCGTGTTTAAGCATGACATGTGTCGCCTGGGGAAAAATAAAGCTTGAAGCCTGGGACTCTCAGTTGGAGCTACTTCGCTCGTCGGGAGGCATATATGTCCACTTGACAAGTGCTAAGTTGGACGAACTGTACATCCTGGATTCCAACTCTAGGCCCTTTCCATCGCCAATACAATGCTGAAACGCAGGGAATCTCGTGGGACCTGCGCAGGAGCCCATATGCCAACAGAAATGGATCAAATTCGATCAGTTCGACAGCAGGAGAATGGAAGTAACAACAATCAGTGTTATTTGGCTGCGCTTATGGCGTGTGACCTTCTTAGGCCTGGTTAAGACTATATTTAGCCCCTCGAAATATGCTTGTTTTAGACCTCGGTTTTTGATTTATTTATTTTAATATCTTAAAGGATCAACTTGGCAGTCTGAATCGCTGGTGCATCGGTTAACCAAAGAACCAAATCATTTGGCTGGAAATGCCAACACGAATGATGGAACTAATGCATTGAGTGTACATTTGACTGCCAATCCTAGAGTTCACATGTCTGTTGACGAATACTTTCCAGAAAATACGCTTATAAATTACTTAACTTGATATTTAAATGACGATAGGCCGTGAGAAGTACAACGGTGTAAATCTTCTTTCCTCTTCGAAAGTGAATTTTAAGAATACTTTTCATGCAGCGTCTAACTTGTCCACATCTTTCCTTTTCTTGCGGGTAAACGACGTTCGGCCTGCCCGACTGGTTGTCACCTACGCATGACTGTTTGCGCAGACATATCTTATCGTGTAAATTGCAATGCTATTGTTCCCCAGAATACACGCTTCGGTTCCTTATAGTTGCCTTTTGAGCATGCTCAGGGGTTTCTATGGGTGCGTGGACGCTGATCCCATGCCTCTAAAAACCATTGTTCCGTGTGTGCAGGCCGGCTACCATTCGGGTGTGTATAATGAGAAAAATTCCAGTGACTCTGCAGTTGCAAGTTGTCATTGACAATTCTGCATTCCGAAGTGGAGAGGTTGACGAGTTCCTACGTTTTCACAATGCTCCAACATTTTCAGAAGTATCTAGACCATCGCAGCAAGTCTTTCATTCACGAACGTCTCTCCACAGGTACTCAACTAACGGATTTCAATACTGCCTCCAATCGTCCCGGCATAATTCATGACTATTGACGGAAGGAAACGCATTTTCGTTTATGCGAGGATATATATTTCCAACATATCTAAAGTATCCCCCAAATAGATGTCCATCATTCACTCCCTACACATTCTCCTTTCAGTTGTACCAACTGCAGGATAAAACTTTGACGTGATATGGTTGAATAAGTTGAGCATTGGGTAATTGGATTATAAGCGAAATATAGTTCGTAAACTCCCAGTGAGGTAGAAGAATTAATTTCTGACGTTTCGAGGCTTCGTGGAAATCGTTTCTTCAGAGAACAAAGCCCGTGCAAGTTATTAATAGTTTAAATAGTAAAAGGTTATGAACCAGGTCTCGTTGTCTGTGCGCAATCATAACATGAACGCGAACGTCATTGTTATGCGGGTCAGGAAGGGTTCACGATTTGTCTTTGTTTATCAGCTAGTTAGTCCGGAGTTCAAGGTTACATAAATATGTGCACATGTGACTGGGTGTGAAAGTGTAAGAAAAGTAATAATAAATAAACAACATGGGTGACAAATTCCGTTTGTTTGCGTGTGTGTACTTTGATCAGATTATTATGAGTGATGTGTTGTTTTTGGAAATACTGTCCAGGTTGGTTGGATGACTAAGCCCTCCTTTCGGTTGGGTGCATTAGGATTCAACATAATGTGAAATGCCTCTGCTATTCTTCCTTCTCCGGAGTTCAAAAATCCCTTTTGAATAATTTTAATATTTTCAGTATCGATTTCGCGCCTGTGGCAGATGGCGCGAACTGCGATCGCCGACCCAATTTGCAAGTTCTCTGGTTCTATAGGATTAGTCGGTGGTTGCTTTGTATAGCTCGTTTATTCTTTAGCCCTAATGAGGATCTCACGGGATGATTCTCCAGTATGATAGGCATCACAACCAACAGCCTAATTTGTAGACACAATTTTGCGTGGAGGTAAAGGAAACTTTATATTCTACATGGACCCGACAATCCCTGAGAGTGTTGGTTGTCTTGTGAAAGGTCTCAGTTTGGTGCTTTCTTAAGACTCTTTGTAGCTCTTTGGTTGCACGTTGGCGGAATGGTAGAACTACTGTACCAATCCAAGAATCATCATTTAAATTTTCTCTTGGGTCCCACCGTTCATGTTTCTGGATCTTTCGAATGACATTATTACGGTAGTTATGGGAACATAATACATCTGATACATTACTTACTTCCGTTTGCCTGTCATCTTCGTTCGTGATGAGCTTTGTGGCCCTGCTGAAGGAGCTCCGAGCAAGTGGAAGTTTAGCGCTGAGTGGATGCACTGAGCTAAATCAAGATATCGGTTTGAATGCGTTCGTTTACGATAAATCGATAAACTTAGATTTCCGTTTCCATTCCTTTTAACTAAATAGTCTAGAAGTGGTAGTTTGCTGCTTGCATTTTCATTTTCACATGTCAACTTGATATGTGGAGGATAGTTGCTAATTAATTTCCAAAAGATTCTGGGGCCAGATCTTTTTAAAATCACGAGTGTGTCATCTACATATCTGAGCCAAATACGTGGTTTAATGGTGTTCGAAAAGGTGACTGATTCAATGTGGAACGTGACAGCGGTCAAGGTGAAGAAGAATGAGGACCGATACATCCCTCAAGTACATCGGAAGACATTACGAAAACTAAGCTATATCATTCCTCACTCAATCTACGGCACCTATCAAGCAATTAAGACTTTACGTGCACCAGACTCAACAAGTGAAGAGCTGAATGGCCTCAAAAGTGCTTCTAGGGTACATAGTCTGACCTCCCTTTTGAATAAACGTTTGCAGGCATCAAGAGACATAGCTTGTTTATTACACAACGGAATGGTCTGTAACGATACCCTCGAAATTTGTGAACTACTTAGCGAATCCTTCTCAAAATTCAGTCCTAACATATTTAAACCCACCACTTTTACACTGCTCACTACAGGTTCATGCGCCAATGTGAATTTTACTGTCAAAAGTATCAGAGGCTATCGTGAGCTTGCAACTATCAACAGGTATGGGGATCGACAACCTAAACTCAATTGTTATCAGGAACAGCGATGACGATATGTCTCTCTTCCTGTTTAAGACATTCACCCTATCAATGAAAAGTGGTGTATACCCCACTGAATGGGAAACCGGCTACATAACGCCTCGCTATAAGTCCGGAGACAAACCGAACGCCAATAATTACAGACCCATCAACATAACACCAATCCTCTCTAGAATTATGGAAAAAGTGGTTTAGAGCAGTGTCTCTGATTACCTATTAACAGAAAATCTGATCACAAAGTCTCAGCATGGTTTCATCAAGAATAGGTCCCGCCTTACTTGCCACTTTGATTTCTTCAACTTCACCACTAGTAGCCGTGAGGCACGTAAAATCGTCATTGTTCTGATGCATCAAAGGCATTTGGTAAAGTGTCTCACAACGTTCCCTTTAATAAGCTACAATCAGTTGGTATTTGCAACCCCTTACTTAGTTGGATAAAATCACTTCTTAGTGTTCATGCTCAAATCTTGAAAGCGAACTCCGTGCCGTCTGAACCCAGATATGTAACTGGTGGAGTTATACAGGGTAGTGTCCTTGGGCCTTTGTTGTTCACAATTTATATCAACGGTGTGTGTAACTGCTTCAATGAAGGCAAAACATCCCTATACGCTGATGACTTGAAGGCTGTGTACACTTGTCACTCTCATGAACTACGTAATACTCTGGATACTGCCCGACAGGAACTAAGTAAACTTGCATCATGGTGTGCTGAGTCCCACCATGAATTCAATAGTCAAAAATGCGGTTAGCTTACCATAGCATCGGCAACCACGACCTGACCCTTGAAGTATGCGGAAAACAGCTACCTGGACTAGCTTCTGTGCTAGATCTTGGCATCAGGTATCCAGAGACTTGACATTCTCGGAACAAACAGCATATATCAGATCCAAGCCATGCAAACTCTTGGGGTGTATCATTCTTAACTTCTATATTACTGAGTCACTGGTTCTGCCCGTAAACTGTGCATTCGCCCACTTTCAGCATATTGCCCGTTCATTCTCAGTGGCCTCCGTAGAAGTGACAAACTGAAAGTTGAAGGGGTACAACATTACTTCACCTTCAGAACATTAGGAACTGACTGTAATCTAGACCACACATCCAGATGTGACATGTTGGGGTTAGAGCCACTCTGGAAGAGGAGACTTGAACTGAACCTCATATTTTTTTATTATGAGTCACTTCATCAGCACTTCACTCTCATAGTCTGCAAATCAAGCCAACTGTATCGTCTACATACGATATGCGCAACCACAAAGTATTGGTTGAAACTGAGTGGTGTAGGACAAGGTTGCGAGATAATTTATTCCTCAATTAACTCTCACGCATTTAAAATAGGCTTCCAGAAGAAACCCGTACGGCAAGCTCGTTAACATTTTTCCGCTCTTCATTTAATAGGCTACTAATAAACGATACGTCTATCGCTGAATTAGTCACCATCTATGCATCCTGGGCTAATGAAGATGTACTTGGATCTCTAAATGTATGAAAAAGACCTATTATAGTCTTCGAGTCCCTCCTACACTGATGGGTTGACAACTGCTTACGAGGGTGTGGCTACTGGTTCCCCTCCCCACTGTAATAAACTTGATGCACACTGGTTTCCCCTCAAACCTGCCACGATACACCCCAAATATGGGAAAGCTTTAAGAATCTTATAATAGAAAAACTAAGTGGTTAATCATACATACATACATACATACGTACATGAAGATGTACATAAAGTTCGGATAGGTCTCAAAGTAAAGGAACTTCTCTCTTCTCCAAGCTGGTCTGCGCAGTAATTTCCTTTTCCATATGTGTTCGTCCTTCTCATTTTTTTAATTTACAGCAACAGCTTGATGACGGCATTCGATGCCGAATTTCGATCTGAACATATCTACTCAGTAAAACTTATACCTGCTGCTTGGCTCCACGAACTATTAGACTGCTCCTAATCTTTGGCAGTTTCTAGAAAATCTTCACAATTAACCCACCAACCGGTCAGGATTCTTCTTGCGACGAACCGTCTAAACATTCCCAACAGCCACGGCGGCAAAAATGTTCTGAACAAATGATCAAACGAGAGACCAATACACCTACTGGCTCAGAATATGACTTACTTGCAGTAATTCCACACTACATGTTCTATAGTACTCTGTATCAAGTGATCTTCTTAAGTGAAAGTTACCATGCATCAGACACATTTCTTGGATGATGCTGCTTACGCTAATATGGACGATGCCTGAAGTCCATGTATAACTGCTGTCGTTTGGACTGTTAACCTTCTCAACGTCTACCTTCATCTGCTACTAGAAGTACTCCCGGTGGAATTAATGTATACTACCTTTAAACCACATGGTGTACTGGAAATGCATGGATTTAGACACTCACCTTGGTTATATAACTGTGGATACCTACTGATACTCCAGATCGTATGAATAGGCCCCTTGTGGTTAGCAGAGCTAAAAACTGGAGAACTTTTTGGTGATTGGATGTTTATATTACCAATAAGAAACCATGCAAACGGACTAAGAACGTCGTCTAGTTATAACACAAACTTCGAACATTGCGCGCTTTTGTCGTTGATAGTGGAACCTCTCTGTGTAATGAAATGGAAATCCGAACCCGTCTCTTGATTTGCAGCAAGTTTTAACAAGTTTATACATATCAGTAACTTGCTAGGTGGGTTACATAATCCCCGGCATTATTCTGTAAACTTTCAAAATCATCATTCTGACGGCGCTTGTGAACTGGCATCTGTCATGTTAAATCCATTATATGGGAATGGGGATTTTTATTATTTTTACTTTGACTCACTGCATATGCTGAAAGTGGTATTTTCTTTGTCCCGTAACCGCGATCTGATGATTTTGATGAAGTTAAACGACCTCCCCTCTGTACTATTCAGGACCAGTAAAATCTTGTGGATTTTTCGACATATATCAATGTGATGATGCCGGTAAACTGGCTTCTCTCATGTTAATTACTAATGTGAGAATAAAAATTTGTTTATTATTTATTTATAAGTGGTCGGTGATGGGTTGTTTCCTTTGATTGCTGTGTCACTGACTGTACAGATCTTCCAGTTGGCTGTCCCTCTGCTTGACCTCTGACCTTTCAGTTGTTTTTCATGTCTGTACATCTGCTGATTGCTGACTGGCCTGAATGCCAAGCTTCTAGGGATTTTCTGATATTTTTTGTGTTTCCCCTGTCCAAAATTTCTACATTGTCGAAACCGAATTCATGTCCATAATTATCCATATGCATTGAAATGAGTGGTGAAATGTGGTGACGTTTAATACCCAATTGCTGTTGATGTAAACGAAGGCGAAGAGGGCGACCACTTTGTCCAATGTAGCATTGATCACATTTACTGCAGTCGATTTTTGAGTGACATTCGGTTTGTCTTCTTTGGTTGTCGCATCCTTTGGTCTGCATAAGAGTGTTTCGAGGGAATTTGTAGGTTTATGAGCCACACCAATTCCAAGTGGTTTCGGTAATCTTGTCTTGATTTCTGATATATTCTTTATGTATGTTAAGATGATGCGTTTATTGATTTCTGCAGATGAATTTGTAATTGATGATGTACGGGATAGTCATTTTCTGATAAAATTTCGTGGGTAGCCGTTCTTGCTTAGGATGGACACCAAGCAATCCCCTCCGTTTCTCCGTGAAGTTATTGTACTGCAGCGTGTTTTCGCTCTTCTGAATAGAGTCTGCACGCAACTGATCTTGTGGGTTGTTGCTACTGTAGCTGAGGGCTTGGTTAGTGTGTGTTGGCTTCCTGTACACTTGAGCTTCCAGCTTTCCTGCATTTGTTCTATTGACTTGAACACCCAGGAATGGCAGTTGGTTGTCAGGCTTTTTCTCCATTGTGAATTTGATATCACTGAAAACGTTGTTGATGAAACTGTGGGCTCTTTCTGTATCATCTTTTTTAATGATGATAAAAGTGTCGTCCACACAACAGATCCGGAATTTTTGTTTGATCGCAAATAGGATGATGGCTTCCAGTCTCTGCATCACCGATTCTACAGTTAGTCCGGATATCGGTGATCCCGTTGGAGCTCCTTTCATCTGTTGGTATATCTTGCTGTTGAATTGGCAGTATGTTATCAGACAAAGGTCGGTGAGTTCCACCAGACCTGAGCATTTAAGTTTTGTGAGTCCTGTAAGCAACCCAGCCCAGAGAACACAATACAACCTAGGTCTCCACTTTCTTCTACTTTGTGGAAGGTTACATACCTATCAAGCAGCAATACTTTATCTTTCCATTATGGAGCGATGTTAGTTGCTTCGAAAGCCATTACTGGTTTTCTGGCGTGCCATTTAGACCTTATTGCCTGGCATTTCTCACAGTCGAATATTCGAAGCTTACTAAAGCCAAGCCCAGTTGCCTTGACACTGACGGCTGTAGAATGTACTTGCATTCTATCCTTAAAATTCTGCATAGCGATCTGTGTATCAATGGATGGTAGGTCGTTACCAATTTTACGGTCATTGACGCTTCTTCTAGGTGCTTGCTTCCTCGTCATCATGCTCGGAAGTGTTTTTACCTCTTCTACCAGCGTGTGAATATCCGAGCAGCACAACATGTCAAGCCAGACACTCCCTGAGTTACTATACCTCTTATATGCTGAGGGTGTGGTGCCTGGACAGTTGTTGTGGAGCTAGCTCATATGTTCGGTACACCGCATACCAGAGACCACTGCGGAGTGGCCACGCAAAATGCCACGAATCGAACTGAACCTGAAAAATCACTCCTCTTTTCAAAAGCATGCGGAAGGTATATATTTAGCACTGCCAGCAGCAGTTTAAGTATATATATATATATAAGTTTTCATGTAAAGTCCAGGTGTTCAGGGCAACAACTTTATCTCGGAAATTTCCTGTATTATTTTTGAAATAGACTCGACCGCTTGTTTAAGTGTTCCACTGAGCTTTTAAGTTGCTATGATTAGCAGCAACATTTTGAAGAAGGTCATGTCAGTTTACTTCGTCAGTGTAGAGCTTTTTGAGTGTAGGTGCATCTTGATATGCTCATTAAGCCCTAGCACGTGGGATTGTTCCTAAGGTCTTTTTATTTTTATTTTGAGCTCCTCTGTAGAGGAATCATTGTCTTTCCCTGTCTAACACAGTCGGCAAACACTTTGGGTGCCCTTTGACATTTTCGGGTAATTCCAGAAATCACCTTCGGGCACAAATTGAAATTTATGGGCACGTATTCGAAGCAAATTATATTTCTCAAGAAAAAGGTTCTCTGGAAGTTGATAAACAGCTACAGATCTCTTACACTACGATAAACATCCACACATGCGAATTCTTTTTAAATGCCCTAAATACTGTCTGTCATAGTGCTTTATTCGTGAAACTTTGAGTGTACTTCAGGCAGTTCGACAGATTTGGGTGCAGTGCAGACGATTCAAGTAATTTGGGTTCACTCTGACAGTTTCGGCAATTTCATGAGGAATTTTTGACAATTTCGTTAACGAGGATGCATTATTAGCAGTAAGCAAAACGTTTTTTGGCCAATTTGTGCCGTCGAATTTCAAGGTGCACCAGAAGAGTTTGCCGGCTGTGGCAGAAATCAACAAAAGGCCTTAGGTAGACCTTATACATATAACGCTACTTCGAAGGTTACGAAGGTCATGAAGGCTTAAATGGCCAATCAGTTTTCTCTGTTTTATGAAAAAACATTTTGATGGTTGTATTAGAAAACGCTGTCTGGTTTTTCGTAGCAGTCATTATGCTTGTTGTTCCCAGTTGAACAAGAATGAGGACGTAATGTGGTGAATAATTACCACTGGAAGCGAAATAATAAAGAAATTAAATTTCTGAACCTCTTTTTTCTGACAAGTAACGAACGCTTGATGCATCACTTACGATATTCTCTCAGCCTTCTCACTTCGTAGATCTCGCTTACATAGTGTCTGCGCCGGCTTGCATTACTTCCTCGTTACCGTTTAACCGAGTCAGAGTTACTCTATGTATGTTTTGAAATTTTTAATGAAAACAGTGAATATTCAGTCGTCAACTTGAAGCTTAGTTTACTTCATGCATACTGATAACCTAATTTAGATCTTAAATATGAAATGACACTTGGCATAGTACTGCTTAACTTGGATGAAGAAAAAAGATTTGAGCAGCGAATAAAATGGATTCGTCTTGTTTCATTCACTGCTAAACAGCTGTTAACAGTATGAGATAAGTAATTTGTGGTGAAACTTGAATGTACTTCACGCATTGAAAATTATTTTTATGTAGCACAAAAATAAAAGCGAGGAAAAGAAATCAGCTGATCTACATGAGCCAGTAAAAGTTATCGAATATCGAGGATTTCATACTTTGGGCTGCTGGTGAGAATATAATGAAATAAAGTAAGTTTACGATGCTTCATTAGTTGCTCTGAATGGATTCAATTTTGGATAGAGGGGTGTGCTTCTGAAATTGGTTGCCGACCTAGTAATTGTTCACAACTTTTATCCTTGATATCTATTTCAAAGGCATTGTGTTTGAGATGCACTAAGAAGAGATATGATTATTATTTGTCCCTTGGGTTCTTAGTGGGACATTGGGATCCAGTAGCACGTCTTCATTTCACTGTGTTCTCTGCAGTCTTTCCGACCTGGCTCCACAACTGCCCACAGGCTTTAATTTCTTCCCCACACGATCTCCTCTATGTCATCCTCGGAAACCCTTTGGTTTCCAATCGGGGGCCTGGTGCGTGATGTCCCGAATGGTCTTCTCAGTGCATGCCCAATCCATCTCCGCTTCTGCATATTTCTTGGGCGATGGGTTCTTAGTTGGTTCGTTGCCAGACAGCCAGAGTTCCTTGTTCCTTATTCTTTCTGGCCTTCTCATCTGATCTTCAGTATGGAGTGAGCGTAGGTGGCAGTTGTTGGTGAATGTCTTTAGTTTGTTGGAAATGCTCTTCGTACCACGCCAAGTCTCTTAACTCACTTGACTGACATTAGTGTTGAAAGTCCGGATCTCGTTCACGCATTGTGCTGAGTGGAGTGCAGTAGATCTACACACTGATTTCAGGTTAATGAAGGCCTTTCTTGCTGTCTTACCAATCCTGACTTTGACATCCTCATCTGTGCAGCCACCTGCAGTTGAAACGATGCTGCCTGGGAAGGTAGGTGAAAGAGATTACTTCCTTTGCGTTTCTCCCGTTCATAGTAATTGCCGCTTCTTGTTGATGCTGTTGTTGTTCTTGGTTGGTTACCTTCATCAACTCTGTCTTCTCTACGTCCACATGAAGTCCCGTTTTCGTTATCCTGCCTCTTCTGTCAACTTGTTAGTTTTTGCCTGTAGATCATAGAGTTTGTCTGACAAGATATTAGGCACAAATCGTCACCGGCGAAATCCAATTCTTCTAGGGTCTTCTCGTCGGTCAAACAGCGAATTCCCATTTTCTCGCTCCCCATAGTTTCTTGTATGATCCAGTCCAGTCCAGTCGACCATAATCGGGAAGATGATGGGTGAAAGTAGACGGTAATCTTGTCTTACTCCTTTCTGTCTTCACTTCAAAGGCGTCACTGAGCTTTCCATTATGGATCACTCGGCATATAGCATCATATAGCATAGTATATAGCTGTTGAATGGGGTTGATAAAGATTTGTGGCACTAAAAGCGTGGTGTTGAACCAGCTGTCAAATTACTCCTCGTTCGATGCTGTCGTAGACCTTTTCAAAACCGATGAAGTTGCGGTAAAGATCCAGTCGACTTCCATTCTATACTCTGTTCCATGATGATGCGTAGCACATGTTAGAGTTGCGATTTGATTCGCACATGGTTTGTTCTTTCTGAATCCAGCCAGCCTGTTTCGGTCGTAATTTTGAATCCAGCACCTCCTTCGGTCTCTCCAGGATGATGCGGCATAATGTTTTGCCTGGGGTGGAGAGGTACAACAGTATGATTCCGTGCCAAATCTTACAGAAGCCCACGTCTCCCTTCATTGGAATTTTGACAAGGTAGCCCTTCTTTCAGTTAGTCGGTAGGTACCTTCCCTTCTTTCTTTGCAAAACTTCTGCAATAGTGGTGTGAACATGTCCGCTGCTGATGTCTCCGCGTCTGTTTTCAATAGTTCTTGCGGAATTCTATCTGGTCTTGCTGCTTTCCAGGATTTCAGCAACTTTATGGCGTTCAGGACTTCAGCTTTTGTTGGAGGGCTTGTGTTTACTGATAATTCTGTGGCTGGGCTGCTGGTGGTATTTCTGGAAGAGTTGCAGGTGGAGGTGGTGGTGGTCGATTCGAGAGTTTTGAAGTGGTCAGCCTATCGTTTCCTTTGTTTCTCCTCCTTGGTAAGTAGGTTGTCTTCACTACTTCTTGTTGGTCTCATCTGTGTGGATCTCTTCCCAGATAGTAAGTAACCTGGTTATTTGATATAATGTCAGGTCTCTGTCTTTCCTACCTGCAGCCTGCTCTGCTTCCCTCGCAAGTGTGTGGTAGAAGTGTCTTTTGTCTTTCCGCGCACTCTTCTTCATTTCTGTGTCCAGTGTTTTGTAGGTTGTGTTCAGTTCCTCTTTTCGTTGTTCATCCTTGCATTGCACTGCACTGGAGTGGCTCATTTTCTATTTTTCACCATATTCCTTCTGTGTGTCCGTGGAGATCCATTCCTTGTCTTGTTTCTTCTTCCTCTTTCCTAATATGGTTATGCAGATTTCATTCCATGTCTCTTTCAAAGAGTTCCAGTATTCTTCCATGCAGGTGTCCTCGCAGATGTTGCTTGATGTCTCTTATCTTTTCCCGATGGCTGATGTGAAGGTGTCCTTTGTAGTTTCGTCCTTCAGTTTCTGTTCTTGGTGTTGAACTTGGACTATGTTCTATCACCAACTTCTTTGAAGGCTTTCAACTTGCACTAAATAAATAGTGAGTTGCATAAACCTACGTCTGCTCGCCCTTTTGATCTTATGTCCAGTAGGCTGTGTCTCCACTTTCTTCACATCGAGATGAAGTCTATCTGATTTTTAGTGTATTCATCTTGTGAAATCCAAGTCGCTGCCTTGTGAATATCCTTGTGTTTGTACACACTACCTCCAATCAACAAATCGTTAAATGCGCAGTAGTCTTCAAACAGTTCTCCATTCTCATTCATTTCACCGACTGCTTCGCGACCCGTGATGAGTTCTCTTCCAATGTTGTTCGCTCCCGGTTTGGCTAGTAACTAGTGAACTAGTTAACTAGACGAGGTGAGGAAGAGATATGATAATAGAAGTTTAATAAAGGGTCATAGACTGCAGTAACTTCATATTATCATAAGTATGCAAACTAGCTTCCCCAGTTTTGGAGACGTCTCGCTGATGAGTGTCACCAATCAATAAATCTAGGTTAAGAGCATCCTAGCGATTAATTTCAATCACATAACACCAAGAAATAACTACATCTTGGGATAATATAGAATTTATTGACAATACTATGTTTTTTGTGATGTTCTTTACTTTATTAACCTTTTCGACATCATTTTGATAGACGATTCTACATTTCTGAAGTCATTTACTTGATCTGTTATATTAGTTGAACTACTGAAGTGTATTACTTCGCATCGAATGCCTCAGGTATTTTCATAGGAACTACTGTGTGAACAATTAACTTCATCCTAAGTGAACCAACCATTTATGACATCGTTGCTGTTCCCCATGGTTCTGTTATTATATAGAGTTTATATGAAAATACGTGACCAGTCAGGTGGATCACAGTTACTCTTATGATTATGGAGTGCATATCTAACAGACCCACACGAACTGAATGCCAAATCGCAGTTGTTAGTAACTCATTCAGGTTTGTCATGGATCATGGATAGAAAGTTGCAAGTCCTAGAAATATTTTCTTGTAGTAAGGAAAATGTACTCTCCATCTGATTTCATTTTGAGTCAGTGCAAATTATACTGCATAAAAGCGGATTAGTTCTAAGAAATCTATCTAAATCCTTACTTTCTGCATTTTCTAACCCTGAAATTCGGGTTACTTATACGATTTTGATAAGAACTGTTCAGCACTAGTCAACATACTTTATCCACAGTCCACCACTTATTTTAGGGCAAGCACGATTTCCAGATTTCTGCTGAATCTCCTTTATGGTTTTTCACGTATGACGTCAAAGATGAAAGTGCTTAGAAGCTTACGAATCACATGTATTTTCAAGGCATCAGCCATCTCTATTGAAATTATGGAAGGGGAAAATACTATAAATGCAATCTCAGTGTTCTGATTTAAGGGTGTTACTTCTCTGTTTAGATTTTAGTCCTTCGTTTTTTATGTAACTACGTTGTTTTTTGCACACTTTATTCCAATACCAACTCATCTTAGTCTTCCACTCATTTAGATCCCCTATCAAACATATAGCGCTGAAAAGAGAAGAATCAGGTCTTCAAAATACAAAATTTGATAAGGTTGGACGGTTGAAGCAGCTCTGAATGTTTGTATTGTCTTTGGTCGGAAGTCAAGGCTATGTTGTGATGTCAAGAGCCAGTGTTCAGAGATCTTACAACAGGCTACTGAAAAGTCGTCGAAGAGGCATATATTTATTCGCTTTTGTATTGCTTCTAATGTTTCATACCTCATTACTGCCTACTCTTCATACCCACTGAAAGAGTTTTTCTCATTGATATTATCATTTTATGATTACATTTTACCGTCTAATTTTCATTATTTGGATGCATACGAAATAAAAAAGGAGCCTTTTCCTAGGAATTCCACCGTTAATGTATCTCTTAATATCGAATGATGTGAGTTATATGGTAGTAACCCTTTTCAAAGATGCTGGACAATCATCAGAGATTCGGCTTTAATGTTAAATATGGTTGTTCCTTTGAGAAGAAAAATATTGCGGATAAGTGTGGTTAGATTAGTCTTCAGAAAGTGGTATGGATTCCATATCAGTCATGTATCAATTGGGTAATTACAAGAATACTGAAAAAGCTCTAATTATCTAAATGGAATCAAAATGCAGAAATATTGTCAGCTTATATTTTATACAAAGCGCGGAAAGCCACTTATCTGAAGGTTGATTTGATTCTGTGATAATCTTTATGTTGGGGAATGAAGACAAATGATCGAATTTTTGGAATTATTAGCAACCTTTATATAGTCTTCAAGATATAACGTTTTCTAACTAGTTGCTTTGATAATGTCAGCTGGAATCATTACATGTTCTTGCCAGGACTTTGGTTAGATTTCTCGTGGCACTGTCAATAGTTTTGAGTTATTTATAGATCTTATTTGCATAGAGCTCTTAGCATATTTCAGCGACCTACGACTCATACTAATCACCTACTTTTTGTATTCTGTGCTGCATACTAGCGGTAGTATCATAGCTTAGTTTCTTTTGCACTTCAGTAAATGCTTCTGAAATTAGTCGACCAAATTATTTTGTCTCAAGTTTTAAGATAAGTTTTGTTTATTTGAAATGATATAGATTGTTGCAGTATTTGTTGCTCAATGATATTCTAAGTATAAATTACTGTTCATAATCAAATCACAGTAATCACATATCTTGCAACATCTAGTTCGGACAGTTTCGGTTCAGCAGTGTGGTATCTCACTTCTTAGAAATGTATGCTGTATCATTTTTATCACAAGTACTAAGTGATAATTTCATAAAATATCCAATATTCAATCCGCCTTGTTTTTAGTTACATTGACCTTTAATGCAGTTGGTTTGTCACCAACCTGCTGCATGATGATGTTTCAGTGGACGTGTTGTGATAGTTGAGTTATGGCTATTATTACGTTATGATAATCTAAATGGCCCAGGTAGGCTGGTTGACTTATGTATTTGACGGCACAGTCATTGGGTGGTATTTACTACATCAATTAATTTTGACTATTCGGGTTAATAGGATCCCCAACTCGTTAAATTTGGCATCTGAATGAGTTTCTATTCCTGAATATCATGTTTGTTCTAGCTTTGCTGAGAATTCCAAGAAAAGTTTCTGATGTTTGTTCATTCTATGGGAGCTTTGCACTCCTTTCAATTTTTATCGTTGGTAGTATCCAAGTAATACTAATACTTGTTCCTATTATGTTCTTACTGATTTGTCGATGAAATTCAGGGTATAAGTGAGAATTAGTAGTGTTTACTCTAAATGTTTTAATTCTTTATCTACTTTTTTTGATTCACTAGTGAGTTGTTTTATTCGAAAAACTCACTAAACCCACTCCAACTGACATGAGATATAGTCATCTTAGATCTAGATAAATGTTAGAATGTGTAGACGGCAGTAACTAAGTGGCCTAGCATTTTATGTTCATAGAACTTTGTACAAAATTTGGTCTATGTTATCTCAAATGTCTGTAGGATAAAGTTGTTTATTTTATTTATGCGAAAATTGCATCGATATATTTGTGACTTTCCACATAACTTTTTCCATAAATACAACTACTGTGCTGGTTAACAAGCTGATTTGTATCTGTGACGAGGTCACACATCCAAAGCTTATTTAAATGAACACTACACACTACTCGAAATTTTAAACTTTAGTAAGCTGAAAGACATTCCTCAGATTACTCAGTAACTTGACTAACTGATCAATATTAGAGAAGTGCGGAGAGGTCTTTAAACTCTGAGTCCCTGGTGTTTGTGGATTAATGAGTGGAAATTCTCAGCTGAGAAGTATCTGATATCTAATATTCACTTACAGTTATATATGGTAATTTATTTTTGAAGTCTGAGGAGAGATTAAAAACACCGCTATCTGACTACGTAAGCGTTAATTGCGATAAATATTTTTGAACAATGAACTATTAACTTTGAATGTTGAGATAATAACTGCAAATGCATCACATTTTACCTACGACCACTGGTACATGCCTTATACAGTTAGGGTATGTTGTGTTACATCGTTATCATAGTGATAATTTGTATTTAACGTACTACTCGCTGACCATTTCAGTCATTATATTTCAATACATATTTATTATAAAGCTTTTGTTGTATGTTACTATGGAGCTGATAACTATCACCTCCTATGCTGAACAAAATTTTGACAAGTCCTTTCAAATCCATTTTCGACTTAATCAGAAAAATGACGTTTCAAGTGTCTAGTACTTTAAAAGTTTTGGTAGAACGTACTATTTACAATGTGCTGTAATGCGTAATCGACTGTTAATGATCTAATCACTTTGAAAAGTGGGTAATAAAACTCAATAATATATATATATATATATATATATATATATATATATATATATATTTGTGCTGACTTTCGTCAATAAAATGAACTATCAAAAACTGTTACGTTTTCAGCGTTTCTCTTCCTCACTTATTAGATTACTACAAATGAACCAACAAAGTGGACATCACAGAGTTAAAAGTCAAGTTAAAAAGACTTCTAACTCTAAATTGGAAAAGAGTTGGCATCAAAGGCATACCAAACAGCCCAGTGTAACTAATGATTCTAGAAAAGTCCATTCAGAGGAAGGAGTACTTAGTAAACTCGGTAAAGATGACGGACATCATGCTCGATACTATGATACTGATCAACCTACAAAAAGCGTTGAATCAGTACTACGAAAATCCAAAGAATTTAACTTAGGACAAGCTATTAGGAAATCAAAATATTCAGTGAATACAAAGCACTTGAGTTCAAATTTATCAAAGCAAAACACAGTTGTTTCGTCTAATTCTGAGTCAAAACACAGTGTTAACCTTACAGCTATAAACGTTCTGAATTTACTAAAGAAGTGAAGAATTCGGATAAAAATGGTATACCATCTAACCATAAGAATAATAATATGCTGTCGTCAGTTGAATTTTATCATGAAAAGCAACAAGACTCTGCTAACTATCAAATTAATAAGCCGAAAGAAATGTGTGACACGTTTGTAGATCAGACTATACCTGAAGAAATCCATCCTAAAAACGAGTCAGATGATTATTCTAGTGATTTTAGCGAGACACATTCTTCAGTTTCATTGGATGCCTTAACACCTGAACTTACAAAGCCATATTCTGCATATAAACCCAACAGCGTTACCCCTAAACTATCAGCAGGAACAGAAATTCATGACACTGAAAATTGTGAGTATGTTTCAACGGGTCAACGTGTTCGCTGTGCTTTACTCATTGATCAAATTACTGATCGTAGTGACAAGAAAAACAACAATGTAATAAGATTTAAACAGTCAGACAACTTGTTATTTCATCAACACGTTCATTCTCGTGTAAAACGAAGAGCCAACGATCTATTTAAATTGATTGATTTATCTTTGGATCAGCTAATAAATGTGTTTGAGTTAAAGCCCATAGATTGTTATGAATTTCTTATGCCACGATCAAATGAATATAGAAACCGAATTCATCGTCAGGTTCAAACAAATGATGATGCTTTGGATCGAGAAGTACAAACGGAACCAATTGACGTTTGTCATGGTGTGTGGACTCAACAACCAGCTAATGAAAACGGAGATTTCTATGGAAGAGACAGCAGCAACAGTAGGTCTCGTAACATAATATATTTGCGGATAGATAAGCGTTAATTAATTTGATATTAACTAGGCAGCAAACAGATAAAGCTAGTGTGGTTGGCATTTTTCACTTCTAATGACCTTAAAAGTATACATCTCGATTCAAATATATCAGAACACCACACTGAAAAGGAAATTGTATGTTTATTTATCGGCTGGATTACAGGCTATTGAGTCTCTTTCAGCTTATGCTTCCAAACCTTTTTTCTATACAAAACTATCAAACTTTTCATTATTTAAATAGAACTTTAGGCTACATAGTGCACACTTTTACTAACCTACAGATTCTTTTCCGTATCCAAAATACAGAAGTGGATTGTTGGTGCTAGAACAAGTGGACAAAAATAGAAAAATACAAAAGGGAGTATACAATATAATACAAACAATGAGACAGTATGGGAAAATTGTGCAGATAAACATTTATGCTGCAACCATTGCTTAACAGTTGAAACAACACCAGGATAATCCCTTACATTTACTTTAAGCTTTATTTGCTAGTTTCCTGAATGGTTGTTGTTTTGGTTCACCAACATAATTAGACTACGTCAAAGTATGCCATTTCGCTAACTGACAATCTCAATTTCAGATCCAATGTCTTAGCTACAGCCAAAATTCTTGAAGCCTATTGAGAAAGTGTATTATACATGTGGGCAAATGAATAACGTTTCCTTCTCTCCAAAACGTCATATCAGATCTCATTATTACATATGTCATAGAATGAAACCGATGTTATGGTTATGGCTGTGATCAAACTAGAAAGGTTAAGTTCTAAAGGCATTCGACAAGATTTTACCACTTACCTTCTTACCACAGAATTCCATTTTTAAAGGGTCAGTGGCTTTTCTCAAGAAACCCTTTTGTGTTCTCCTGCTTTTAAAAAACATATAGCATAATCCATTATCATAAAACATTTTCTGAAAAGTACCAAAGAAGTCAGGGTAGTGAAATATTATAGCTGAGTAATCAACCAAATCGAAACAGTGAGTTCAGATTTTGCCCTTATGGACTCATTCATAACATCGACTGTGTGGATAAACTCAATGAATTTGTTTTACCTGGTTTGTGGTAACATCAAGTGATGAGTATTATAGGCGTCTTTGAAGGAAAATGAAACATAAGTGAATATATAAGGCCGAAAAGTGTTGTGGTAATTCTATTTTAAGCTATACTGATCGTCTATTCCAATCACTAAAAACATAAATAATTCTCTAGTTTATGGAATCTACAGAACTATATGCCTAAAACTTCGGTATTCAAATTTTTCTTTCCTGTGAAAGATTTTTTCTTCGACATTTTGATACATAGTTTTGCAGTTAAGCTACTGATATTACTCGAATAAATACAATATTCATGAGTAAATTTTCACATAAACACATCTCACCTTGATCTTCCACTTGATGTTATGGATGGATAATGTGTAGGGATAATGGGCGTCAGATGATAATAAAACTGTCAGAAGTTTTCCCATAGTTTTCAGAGGATTTTGAATTTGAGTCATACTTAGGAGAAAACTTTACGAATTGGTAAGGCTTTCAATTATTTTCTACTGGTTGTACTTATATCTTGATGATTTGTTGGAGATCTAAACACGCGAACTAGGTCACGATTTTCTAATATATAAAAAGTGCAACTTCATTCATCAAAAGATTTATGAAATTAGTATAATCTAAGGTAGGTTCTCACTTTTTTACTGTTGGTAAAAAGCTTTAAAAAATGTTTAATGGGCATTAAAATTAATTACAGAATCAACATTTTACTTCTTCCCTAAAATTTAGATTACTTTCCTTCAAAAATACCTTATGATTTGACAGATGATGCTTCAATGAAAACAGTTCTAGGTGAATTAACCAGGGAATTTTGTTTGGGAACTAACACTTGTAGTGCTGTCATTGAGGATACAAACAACATTGCGAATATTCTGTTCGCGGATGAATCTAAATTATCAACAAATTACAATTTCAAAAATTCTAATAACTGTAGTCAACTACCGGACAGTTTTTCAGAATATCTTTATTTAATGCTGGATATATTGAATGAAGAAAACTTGGCAAGCACCACATATTTATTCAAGAATTGTAGTAAAAATGATAATGAATTCGAATCAGATGGAAGTGATTATGTAGAAATTTTGTTTCACTCAACAGTTAGTCCTTTTTCGTATGAAACAGATGATGATAGTCAAAAAATACCAAGTACAACTGCAGTGCCTAATGGGGATTTTAATTCAGTGAATGTTGGTGAAACATACAAGCCCAATAATGCATCTTCTTTTTGGGAAAACTATGAATGTGTTGCATGCGAATGTGCACCACAAAATCAGTCGGTCATTTTAACTATTCACCGACCAGTCAAAGTAAGTTTTCTTGAAATACAGTAGTACACTAGTGTAATAGTTATTTTAAAATGTTCACTAAGTAAGAGTGATCTATAATTGTGTCGGAAGAGAGATATCATTATTTTGTCACATATTTTGGCAACTTGTAGCAGACTAGATTACTCACATGTACAAGTGTATGTCAGTCATAGAAATACAGTGGGACAATGGGTAATTGATATATGTTTCATTTCCGAATGCTTTTTACAACATGGTTATCATCTTCTAAAGAGTCAGGACTAATATACGCTAAGTATGCTTTCCAATCTTGCTGAGCTACTTAGTACGTTATCCTTTTTATGAAGTATCTAAAACGGTAATATTTGAACTTTTACTGGGTCTATTTTTCCGGTCAGCGTCTATATAAATTACGATATTGATGCTTTGGCGGAATTCATAAGCTATGGTGACAATCTTCATGGGATGCTACTTTCAAGAACTCCTACTGACATATTCACCCAGGTTCTAGATAACTACTTGAGGATTTGAATTTATCATCATCACTGTCATGAAGTTCGAAAAATCACTGCTTTCAATTACTTAGTAACGTGTTCACAGAATTTGAACTGACCTGAAATTACTGAATAGTCATGAATGATTACAGGTCCGTGGTAGATATACAAGGGGATAACTAATCTCTGGGTTGTTAACAAATCAGACTACAATTCAGAATATGTAAAAGAATTCCTTTCCAACTGGAGCCTAGACATCCTTCACATGACTTTCACAAACTGAGTTACACTACTGGTATTAGTATTGAGTAGTTCATGAATGGTCTTAAAGACTTTGTGTGCCAAACTGATTGTTAACATTTTCAATGGTAAGCAGACATTAATACGCCAATGAGGAAAAGTCGTACAAATGACTTAAATACGAAGTCAACTGAAAATTAGCTATTGATTTAATACAAATCACGGCACCCATATATCTAATTTTCTATAGTTTCCATATTAATGAAATTATTTATCATATGCTTCACAATGATCCAGCTTATCAACAAAGTATTTTTCAGATCGTGAGCGAAATTTATGCATGCTTAATTCATTCCAATCAACAAGACGAAGTTGTTTCGGAGCAGGAAGACTTGCTGACATGTATGAAATCTTTTGTTCGTTTGGTTTCTTTACTCACTTACCTCGAAGGCTTAATAAAATTAAGGTCATGCAAATAGGATTTTTTAGCTGAATTTTTATTGACATCTCAGACTTATACAGAACTCAGTTATAGCATTATCGGTGGTTCGAACTCATTTAACATATGACTTCTGAATAGTTACAGGTGCTTTGAAGAAAGAAAGAAGACTATTTTTATACAATCTGAAGTTCAAAAACTCGAAAGACATTTGATGTCGTTCATCATGTTTACTGTCCACATAATTTATGCAATTACATGTATTAATATTTTATTTCCTACAAATATACAGATTTCATTTTCGTTGTACATATAATCAAGATCCCTGTCCTTTGTGCTCCACACAGCTTTTTTCTTACTTACTGCCTAGTTAGAAATGTACTAATTTAATCGTATAAATTTCTTCTGATTGAGATTTTCAGGCATTAATACTTTATGAACAGCACTTGAACTTCGGTAATCTTCCTCTCAAACTATTTACCGTTACTGTTGAGTTGTTTGAAGGCATAAACTCTTTGGTTGAATAAATGAAAGCTCATCTTTATTTCTATCTGAAAAATTGTTATGGGTCCAGTCAGTTGAAGTTAAATTCATTCACTTCAGACTGTTTAATTTAGACTTATACCAGGGATCCTAGTAGATCAAGACATAACCAAAAGCGTATTTCCAAGCAGACTAACTTCTATAAGGTGAGGAATTTCAAACACATATGATCAATGTTTTTCTTTATTTTCTTCCGTATTTACATGAATTACTTTTTTAGAGTAGTAAAAAAATAAATTATGTGCTGCAGTAATTAAAGATGTTTTTATGTTTATTACTCTGGAAAAGCTTAGTCAAGGACACGAACTGGAGCATTGTTTTAATAGCAGCACAAGAGCTGGTGAATTTATATGTATTTGGACGGCAATCGGTTCAAAACATCTGCCTGACCGTCTACTTTATTGTCCAGGCCTATCTGAAACTGGTTTAAAAGGCTCCAATTTGAATTGTGCAATATTCAGTCCAGATAAGGATGCGAGTTTGGTGAGTTCAAAGAAAATAAACTTTTTTTAAAACTATTTTCCTAGTTTTAATCAATGTTTTACGAAACTTATTAATCCGTTCCCGCAGGATATTGTCAGATAGCATAGTGATAGCATTTTGAATAATAGTATGAACTGACTTACGGTTACCTTTCCTAAAAATAAAAAATGCAAAGTTCTCACCAATTTTATGCAACCTACTTACACCTGAGATTATATGCACCTTACTCATTGTAAGAAATCGAATTGGCACCCTGAAATCGACAATAAGGAGTTTTCATTTCCGATGTTGTATTGATTTAAAGTTTTATGATTGAGAAATCCATCGATTTAGAAGGCCAGAGTTACCCAGAATCTGTTTAGCTTGGAAGTTGATGAGCCTAACATTTTCAAAACCTACGGAAGTGCATTACCTATCTTTTACAAGACTTTGTTGAAGTCTGATTGTACCAGAGTTAAAGAAACCAGCAGGGTTATGTTTATTGAATAGATCTGGTGCAAGTGGGATCCGTCTGCAGCTGTTAATAAATGCTAACGCTAATTGGAATTCCTAGGTAGTAACATGACTAGTTAGTTTGCACATTCAAGCTAATTAATTTGGTCCTTTATACTTACAATGGGAATTAACAAGCTTAACTAACATTGGCATGCTTGTGTTGCTTTAATTCAACATAAGAGAGTGAGTAAATAATCTGTAAAAAGTGATTTTAACACTTCTGGTTACTTACTGTAGTGTACAGAATCACCGAGGAAAGACTTGGTCTTTATCTGGGTTTCGTAGCTCAATTTATATAGCACCGGGCATGTAACCGAAGGTCAGTGATCCGAACCTTACCATAACAGAAGCTTTTATTTCACTTTCAGGCGTCACCCAGCATATGTTTTCACCTAGCCTTTATGCAAGCTTTTGTGAGGAGACATCTGGAAAACTTCGTTTGTGTTATTTCACTTAACCAATACAAGAATTTCGATATAAAAAGATACAATTATATAGCTCAGTAATCATACAGATAGTATTTACATTCAACAATAAAAGCAATGTACCTAAGTTATGTTCAGATAAATCTCAGCGTATTTGAAACAAGAAACTCCAACGTTTTTGCAAGGAAGTCTAGTCCGAGCTTCTTCAGGAAATAACCAAACTCAATATTATCATATATATATATATATATATATATATATATATATATATATATATATATATATATATATATATAAGCCAAAAATCGTTTTCTTCATCTCACTGTCCAATTGTTTTGGATTATAATTTTTTTCAGTATGACTAGTAGTCACTCAATAAAAGTAATCGACAAAAGTTTACAATATAAATTGAAATTGATAATGGAGTGTGTAAAGTTCAGAATGATTTACATTAAAGCAGTGTTTGATTAATTAGTTAGTTAATTGCGGACCCAATAGTTAAATTAAGATTAAATCAAGTCATGTAGCCGAGGAGTATGATAATAATGGTATTTGTTCATAAAAGAAAACTGTTTCTAGCGGACAAATTTGTTACCAATGCCATCGCTGTTTCTTCTCTTGTGACTCAATGGGATTATTTAAGTACTTGTTCATACTTGCGCTAAAGGATTACCGTTCAGTTGAATAAAGCTATATAATTATAATCAGGTAGGTGGTTAATTCCCACACACCGCTTTTAAATCAGTCATCTGTATGACAATGAAGCCAGTAACGAAGTGGGAAAATACTAGATGATAATCTGTGATGGATTTCTCATTTCAGTATATGACTGGTTTTGTCACGCTTATATATTCTGGTAAAGAAACTGTGCTTGTCTTTTTAAACATTAATCTAAGAAAGGCATCAATTTTTAAATAACAGGCATCAACACTTTAATTCTTACCTTTGATATATATGTAGTGACTTTTTTGCTCTCCTTTGTTTGATATCTTTATACTTTTTTAGATTTGTTTTTGAGTTGCTGAGAATCATAACAACTTAAATTCATGTACTTTCTGTGAGGTGCCACTTTGCTTTATATATTTTTTTCTTAGTGTTGACGGAGAACAACTGATAGTGTTGTACATTCATATTACTCAGTAGTACTCACTTGTCATAGGTGTGTGCTATTTTCCTTTTATTACTTATAAGACTGATTTGTGTTCCCAGACTGCTTCTGTAAATAGTATGTTGTAATGTGAATAGCTTGTTGACAGTTTTTATTGAATCTCTAACTACTTTGTTGATAATAGTGCGGAGTTATTCCTTAATTTGTGCCCGTGTCTTTGATTAGTGAATACCTAGAATGCAGCCACTTTGTCTTATTTGCAGAAAAATACTGGTATGATGAACTTTGGGTAGCTTCTGTGTCATAGAAAGTGGATGGATGAAAGTTTTTTGAGTTGCATATATGGGTTATTAACACTAAGCTAAAGATATTAACTAATAGTAAACACTTTGGAAGTAATTCATGAAATGTGTGTGAGACTAATAATGGTGAAATACCTTCTTCAGACTTATTGAAAAATGAAAACTCAACTGATTTCACATAAAAGCTTAGTCAGACAAGCAAATAAAGTTGCTTGGAACCTCGCTAAAACACGTAGTCATCGAAGTAACCTCAATTTACAGTAGCAAAGAAAGCCAGAGAAAGCAAGAGTGGGAAAATGGGGAAATGAACCCCTAGGAAATGACAAGCAAGTGAGGAATTATATGAAGAATATTATCATACTCATAACTCTGTAATTGATGGAAAGTGAATATAACTGTGTTGTTGCTATACATTTTAAACACGAACGTCATTTTTATGTTAGATAAGTCTTAATCACAAGTGATCACTTAAGAACAAGTATTGAAATGCATAGAACAGTTGAGAGCGTTTTAACCATGGAAACATATAACTTCACTGTAATACCTGAGTTCTAGACGCTAATTTAGATTCAGTTTCTCATATAGAATAATTCATCAACACCACAAAATGTAGACGCTACAAGTTCATATTTTGACTTCAATTACCATTCACCTAATCGGTTGGTAATTGACATCCTGAAAAATGTAGAATAATAAATTGGAAGGGTTTATTAAATTTAGTGATTTTCAGCAGTTTATTCTTATCATCGCTCTTTATAATACTGAACACTTGATTCCATACTGAAATCAACGAAAAACTCAATATAGGTAGCAATATTTAGGATACTTTACTATCCTGTTGAGTTTTTTTGTTTGGTAGCATACTGTCAACACAGGATCATATGACAGTACAATAAGTTTTGATTTCAATGAGTCCTCTGTTTTGTTCCACCGATATGGAACTAGTTAATGTTTTCTTGTTTTGGAATTCAACAAAACAACAATTCTATAATGCGACTGTTTTGTCATGAGTTGAAGATTCTGTAAACTCACATTTTAATTAAATGATCTATGCTTAACTGCTTTCTTGAAGCGATCGTATTTCTAGGCTTTTATCTAATCAGACTAAGATGGTCTCGCCTTACAATTTGCGCAGACACTAATAAACGTGCATTTTTGTTGTTGTTTCTTTTTATTGAGTTAATGGTGATGATTAAAAAAATCAAAGATTTACTTGCTTTCACTACTACCTACTGAAAATCGACAAACAAGTCAACAAAAGTTCTAAAATGTAGAAAAGTATTAAATTTGATTTAAAAAGTTTTCTTGTATTTGCCACTGTATTCTCTTGTATTCTCTTACAAACTGTAGTTCTAGCCTCCTTTTTAGAAGAATTCTGAAGAAAATCATTTTCGCTAGTAAATAGACTGAACAAATCGAATTAAAAAGTTGTAAATGTTTGTTTATGACTTCAGTCTGAACAGAGATGGAGTATTGATTGATATCACATAATAACGTTTAATAGATTTTTAGCCAACTATTTACTTAGAAGCAGTTGTTTCCGGTGTAGGTTAACTAACTGAATGTCACATCTGTTTAGAGCCAAATATTTTTATATTATTTAACTCAGACAGCGATAGGAATATCACACATTAAATTCAGTTTTATATCATTCTATAACTGTAGGATGTATTGTTGCCCGAAACTGTTAAATTGATCAAATAGGAAAGCATTTACTTTATATTAGTTTTTCCAAAATTTTAATTACTCTAATATATACTGAAGAATTTTAAATTCAATTTATAGTAAATCCCCTAGAAGTTCTGTTACCTTTAAACAAAAGTAGTATGAAGTCTAACTGGAATATATCTTAGGGGGGGGGGAGGTACATGGGATGGAATGCCATAAGAGACACAAATAGTCTGTGGTGGCACTATTAAATATATTTAGCTTTAAGATACTTCTTAGATGTATAGTAAGGACAGTAAAACTAACAATAAATTTTGAAGCTTACAATGAACTAAGTGATCACACCGTAGCATCTTTTGAATTAAAAATACCGCATAATGCATTCTGTAGGGTAAATGTATTTTCTTGAAATCTCTGAACAACATTTTAGGATTTTTCCAAAACTCTGATTCATCTGTTTGATATTCTTTGACCTGTTTCTATTAGGTTTGCCAAAGTTTTTCATTTCAGTCTGTAGTATTTACGTCGAAACTTGCTTTGGTGAAATAACTAAAACTGAAAAAATTTTTTTTTAAATAACGTGTCAACTTTTTTAAACAGTATATATACATATATATGTATGACTAAAACAAATAATTCTGTGAAAAGTTTGAAACACTAACTGAACTCGGGAAATTAGCACTTCATATTTTACATATAAAAAGCTTTGTGGCTATTATTGCTTTATATTCTCATGATTTACATTCAAATCTTTGTTGTCTAAACTGTTAATATAAGCTAAGAAAATGTTCATTACAAATATATTTATAATAAATTGGTTTTTCATGAATATAATTAAGAAATACATTTCACCATATTCGCTAATAGTGGCATACTGACGCATACGCATACGCATATATACAATTATCCACAAAATTAATTTTGCACATTTCAAGTCACACGAATGACTGCAATAAGTTCAGCAGCACACTGTCGACATACACGTCTACTGTCTTCTATTTAGGGATCGAGATAAAATGAGGAATCGCTAAGGTATGTATTGCTCCACTTATTCGTTACTAAATTTCCCTTTACACTTTTATTTGTCTTTATTGAGTCTGTATATATATATATATATATATATATATATATATATATATATATATATATATATATATATATATATATATACGTTTATTGCATATGGTTCGAAAAGGAAAGTTTGTCAGCTGTCGTTGTTTTTATATAGGCAGTGTGCACATTCACTATTATTGATAGTGCATCATCGGTAAAACAACAGACTTTCACTATTATCAAAGTTTATTTTCCCGTTAGCAATTTGCTTGCGCTATTTGTATTGTTAAAAGCTTCAATTCCTTTAACTATTTAACTGACTCAAGTAATAAAATGAACGAGTAACTATTTTTTGTTATGCCTAACTCTGTTTGTATTCGTTATAATGTTACATTGAGTAATTTGGTTTAAGAAATTAATACTCTCTGACCGGGGTTTTGAACTCAAACGTGTTTGGAGTATTATCCACTATAATTTTCTGCTTTATCGGGATTAAGTGATTTTTCAAGTTGATATTCCTCATCGACTGACATCATTTGAAAACCTGGGAACACTGGATGGCTGTTTCATCCTAGTATCGGACTCTTCAGCAGTACGCATCCATGACCCTGCCAGGGATCTTTCTTACTTCTACACAACGTTTATGACTTATAACCTATTATTACATTATTATTATTTGTCCCCTGGGATCCTAGTGGAACATAGGGCTTCAGTAGCACGTCTCCAGTGCACTCTGTTCTCTGAAATCTTTTGAACCTGGCTCCACCACTCCCCATAAGCTCTCATTTCTCCCTCACACCATCTCTTCCATGTCACCCTCGGACGCCCAACTCGTCGTTCCTTATCTGGGTCCCACTCAGGGGCCTGGCGCGTGATGTCCCCAAATGGCCTTGTCACTGCATGCCCAATCCAATCCATCCCCACTTTCTTCTGCATATTTGTTCAGCGATAGCTTCTTGGTTGGTTCGTTCCTAGAGCTCCTTTCTGCTCATTCTTTCTGGCCATCTGAGCTTCAGTAACGAGCCAGGGCAGTTGTTGATGAATGTCTGTAGTTCGTTGGAAAATGTTTTTCGTAACGCGCCATTTCTTTGACATTGGTGTTGAAAATTCGGATCTTGTTCACGCTTTGTGCTGAGTGCAGAAGATCTCCACACTGGTTTCAGATTAATGAACGCCTGTCTTGCTGTCTTTCCGATCCTGGCTTTGACGTCCTCATCTGTGCCGCCACCTGTAGTTGAAACGGTGCTGCCTAGGTAGGTGAAAGAGACTACTTCCTTTAAGTTTCTCCCGTTGATGGTGATTGGTGTTTGTTGTTGGTTGGGTACCTTCATCACCTCTGTCTTCTCTACGTTCACCTGAAGGAAGTCCCGTCTTCGCTACCCTGCCTCTTCTGCCAACTTGTTAGTTTTCGCCTGTTGATCCTCGAGTTTGTGTCACAAGACATCAGACATAAATCGTCATTGGCGAAATCCAAATCTTCTAGGGTCTTCTCATCGGTCCAGAGTATGCCTCTCTTCTCGCTTCTCACAGTTTGTTGCATGGTCCAGTCCAGTCCAGTTGACTACAATCAGGAAGATCATGGGTGATAGTAGACAGCCTTGTTTTACTCCTGTCTTCACTTCAAAGCCATTACTGAGCTTCCATTGTGAATTACTTGGCATGTGGCATCTTCATATAGTTGTTGAATGAGATTGATAAAGGTTTGGGTGTTCTGCAGTGTTGAAGCAATTTCCAAATTACTTCTCGGTCGACGCTGTCAAAGGCCTTTTCAAAGTCGATGAAGTGGAGGTAGAGAGTTGAGTGCCATTCTATACTCTGTTACATGATGATGCGTAGCGTGGCGTTGCAATTTGGTCTGCACATGATTTTTACTTCCTGAAGCCATCCGGCTAGCCTGTTTCGGTCGTAGTTTTGAATCCAGTGCATCCTTTAGTCTTTCCAGGATGATGCGGCTTAATATTTTGCTTGAGGTGGACGGCGGTGCAGCATGATTCTTCGCCAGTTCCTGCAAACACTTAGGTCTCCCTTCTTCGGGAGTTTGACAAGGTAACCTTCCTTCCAATCTGCAGGTACCTTTCCTTCTTTTCGGACCTTCTGCAGTAGTGGTGTGAGCATGTCTGCTGTTGTCCCAGCGTCTGTTCTCAATGCTTCTGGTGGGATTCCATCTGGCCATGTTGCTTTCCCACATTTCAGTACCGTTATGGCGTTCAGAACTTCGACTTGTAGTTCTGTGGCTGCAGGTAGTATTTCTGGACGAAGTGCAGGTGATGGTCGATTTAAGAGCTTTTCAAAGTGGTCAGTCCATCGTTTCCTTTGTTTCTCCTCTCTCTTTGGTAAATAAGTTTCCTTCAGTATCTTCCATTCGTTTCACCTGTGTTGATCTTTCCCCTGACAGATAGTAATCTGGTTATTTGATATAATGTTGTCAGGTTTCTCCTACCAGCCTCCTGTTCTGCTTCACTTGCCACTGATTACAAGATAATTTCAGGGAATAATATACTTTTTGAAACACAGCCACCATGAGACAGTGATCAAGAGTTCAAATAAATGGAAATCGTGAAAGTCACTTCGTACTGTGACTGAGTAATATTAGAAGTACAATTTAAAATACTGTGTTAGCAAAAAATCTGGATATAGGAAATGCAGCTACAGCTGAACTGACAACTTAAAATAAATATCCCTACTTACAGGTATTTTGTAATCTGAATAAGCTGAAACCGTAACATTTCACATAAAACATTTATGAAATGAAACGCTAGAAATAAAAAAAATTTTTTTTTGAAATGTTCGCAAGTTAGAAGTTTGATCCATTTTCTAGAGCCTACAAGAAATGGAAAATGCTTCTAAGTATCTTCGAAGTATAACTAACTGTCTTCAGGATTAAAAAGAAATCTGCAGTTGTTAAATGGTTGATTAAAACGCCTTTCGCTTGATTTTCTGTTAGGTATGAACCAATAATCGAGTAACTTATGGTGGTATTCATCCCGGATTGAAATCAGTTGGAGAACCACTGAAAACCTGAGAGCACTGAACTTCTCAGTAATGCACACCCACAACCTTACCAGGGGTTGAACCCAGGACTTTCAGGTGATCACGTTACCAATGGGCCACCGTGTTGAAATCAAATGGTCCAAATTTTCCTACTTCTCTCAATTCGCCACATAGCTTGACCATCATCTAATATCTCTGTTGATTTTTTGTCCTCGCATCCAACTTGGTTTATCCGCTAAGTTCAAGCTAATATTTACGAGATCCTAGGAATCAGTTGTTTAAGATCGCACTTCACATAGCTAAAAAGCACCTGTAGCTGTTTACGTGTACATTATTACTTTATATCCTGAACAGATATTTTTCTTCTGTTTATTGTAACATCTTTTGATGAGGAAAATATATTTCCATAAGAATCAACAATAGCAGGTTGTATCAAGTAGTGATGTGTACAAAAGTGAAAACTATTTTCAATGAAAAGTTCAAGCTTTCATGCAGTGCTATGGAGAGAGAATGGAGGAGAAAACCCAGAGGTTTATTCAGACACCTAAGAAAGTGGTGTACACCATTCTGCAAGCATCTACATTTGTAAGGCTTCTAACTTACAAATCAGATTGCAATAAACACTCAAATCATGAACATAAAAGATGCAAACGAATGTCCGAGGTCTGAGAATACAGGTCCTGTAGTATCAGTGGAGGAAAATGACAGTACCTTTGCATTATTCATGAAGAGAGAATAACTAAAGCAGACATTTGAAAAGACAGTAGTGGTGAAAACTATGAGCTACCTTCTAAGAGTTCGCAACATGTTGTTTCACAATTTAGTTGGACCCAGCCCTTTGAGATGTCATACTCTCACTGAATGTTAATGGTCAGGTCACAAAGAAGACCAATGAAAGTCTAAGCGTCGATGTCAACAAATATAAAGATACTAAAGAAAATTCAAAACCATACCAATGTCACCAAATGTTGCGGTAAATCTAAACAGAGGTGGGTGGTAATATCGAAGACAATGTATGTTCATACCAGCATATGGGCTGCAAGATAGTCCACAAATCATCATTGCTTGATACATGAAATTCATTTACCATCGAGCTGTTGTTATAAACTGAGTTCAGTCAACTTGACAGGTGCGTCAGTCAGTTATTTTTACTTCTCTATGCGATGTAAAGTACGACAATGGGTCCCATAAGGGATTATTTCATCTGGCAGAACTATCACTCTTAGATCTTCCTAGGTTAAAATGGATACAAAATATCAATAAGCTGTAGTCTGAAGCCAGAACCAGAAGTGTTTGATAGCATTATCTTCTCCAAACAGTCGGTAAATGCATCAGAGATAATGTCTACAAACACCATGTAACTTCTGGATTAGTAATTTAGATCCAAAACAGATGGCTAGAAAGCTCTGCCAGCGGATCTGTCTGCATTAAAGGATCTGTTGACAGAAGAACTTGATGCATTATTGCTGGTGTGAAAACCAAGTGACGAGATGTATACTGGAGCATAATTAAGGCTACAGTCTTAAGCTTTTCGAACTTGTTGAATCATTTTGACACTATAGAAACCATGATAACGGACGATGGCATGCAGTCGGTTAGCTTGGCATTCTATGGGTTTCACAAAACAAAAATTATCCAACATCTATTGTCATCTTCAAAAGACGAAGATGAACATTAAATAGATGTAAAAGTTGCACAATGTGGTAGGATTTAATTCCATATTAGATTTGTTTATTTGATTTATGACACACAGTGACATAGTGTTTTTTTCACTTGATGATGTTTCGAGCATAAATTATAATAATTATAATACTATACCACTGTGTGTCATAAATCAAATAAATCTTATATGGAACCGAAGGGGAACAATTTATAGATAGAATTCAGTATTTGATTCTGAAGAAGTAAGGATAAAGAAAAGGCAATATTATTGCTATAATTGTCAACTTTTTTTTCCGACCACTGCATACTTCATAGGGTACCACCGACAAAATGAACGTTCCCTAGAATAAGCTTCCACTCCATGAATGAAAGTTAGCGGTGAGTCGAAAGACACCATCACATCCTCCATCTGTTTTGCAAAGAAGAGGTGTTAGGGTGCGCAATGAGATTATCTAAACTATTCAAAGAAGCCTAAAATCTCTGATATCCTTCTCAGCCGATATTTTGACAGAAGATATGGGACCTAATGCACAAATATAAGAGTAATTGAAGAGACTAAATCAACAGGGAATATCTCCCTAGAAAAGCTTAGAAGTGACCAAGGATATACATACACTGCATTATTTTGTATATAATTTTACCTTCTGTTGTCTAATCACCTTGTCTGTTTTCCGAGGGATTTGTTGACCATCAAGGGCGGAATCTGAAGTTAATGTCCAATAGTTCACAAGTATATATCGAATTATTTCACCAAACTATCTCTTTTCATAATGTTATGACTGGAAAAACCTGGCATGATATTGAGTATGTTGTGAAAACAGCGATAAAGACAGTCGGTAACCTACATCCAAGGGCTCGAAAATGTCAATGGATTTCCGTAAGCTCATCCGAACTGATTGACGCAAGAGGACTGATTCCAGATGGCTCTGAGGACAATGAAAAGCGAAAGCAACTTAGACGTGAATTGAGTCTTGGCAATGATTGCGCGCAGTGGTAGGTGGCGAAAACAAGAGAGATGGAGAAAGCACCAGTGATAGGTGATATGCGGCAATTACTTAAGCTTATTAAAGTTCGTGGCAAGAAGAAGACGATGGTTAGTGAAGGTGTGATGGGCAAGTATTGGATGCTGATAACGTCTGAGGACAGGGGGCTAGAACGCTGGGTGGAATGCCTTGAAACCAAGTTCATTTGGCTCGCACCAATGCTCCACTTGCATAGAATCCAGCCCGGAGCTGAATAGGGCGTATTTGTCGGTCCTTGAACTGTCCTAAAAGTTGAAAAGGCTGTTTATAACATGAAAAGATGCAAAGCAGCTGCACCTAACTGTTTCTCACTAGAAAGTTTTGGGTAAGGAGATATGTAGTTAATGAGTGGAGCAACAGAGCTACTATGTAGTGAATGGGAATTAGAAGTAGTCCCGTCAAACTGGTATGTATCGCTAATTATAGTAGTTTATCGGAAAGACTAAAAATCTTCTTACTACAAAAATAGGTAATTTACTTTGACTAACATCGTGTCTAAGATCCATGGATCCATAGTTATCTAATATCTAACTGGATCTTGAGAATGGCATATATATATATATATATATATATATATATCCTAAATGTTATTTTTGGCATTGCTATGTAGTCCTCTTCATAAGTATGTTTTAGACTATTTGTTGTTCATTGTATCAATCCTTGTTAGTATATATTAGCCGATTCCTTCATTGAGCTTCTACTTGTTAAATTGACTTAGTTGAAATCAATTTGTTGTTTTAATTCGTAGCTTGATATAAATGAATGATGGAGTCATGAAAGATAATGGTTAAATGAAGTAATAGACCGAATCCGTGACTTAACAGCTCTACAGATTTTGGTTGGTAAAAATACTGATTTTAGTCTCGAGAGAAGTAATAAAGTGTACGGTTTCTTGTTTGTCAGCTTTACCTGTATTGTAGTAACCCTGTTGCATGCGCAGAAGCGCACATATTTCATACTTGAATGTGTAAAAAACGAGTATAAACTTCAAGGACATTGTTAAAAGATTTTTCTTTAAAGAACAGTACTAGTTTGTAATCTGCTGGTAAGTACGTCATTCCAAGTGCTTTCTGGCTTACTATGAGTGTCATGAGAGGTTATGAGCTCTAAATAATCTCAAGAATGAATAAAAATTCATTCAAATCCTATTATGCAAACGTCATTTAAAAACAATTATCAAAGTTAATTATCTTTTACAACGTTAATCTTTTTAAGAAAATATACTTCTTATTTATGAGTTAACTATCTTCGTCTCAAAATATGTGGCTGTAACTAATCTATCTAACCTTTAACTGATCACCATTTTAATCGAACCAAACGACGTCTGCTTCACCCAGTCATCTCTGAGCGAACATACGTGGTCATGAATCTGCACCATAAGACGTGCCTTATAGTATATCGGAATGCTAAGTTCTATCTAATTTTACTAGCTAAACTTACAGACTAGTTAGCCAGTTTTTCATAATAGTAAGAAGAACAATAATAAGGTGATCCACTAATCACATAAAAAAATGATTCATCAACTTCATCTTGTTGGACAATACATATTTTATTCGTGGAATAATCTAATAATTAATAACCTAAGCGATTAAACTAAATTCATATGATTAAAATTAGTTTACATCCTGGTTTTTTCAGAGCGTATGATAAAGTCTATCACTTTTGATCATTCAAATGAGTAGCTTAGATGAGGGATATTTCGCTGAAGTGTACATCTTTAAGTCCCTCAAATAAACGAATCTTTTACAACCTGGTACTTATTTCTAAACTACATTTTTTGGTATTCATATAGTGCTTTTAAGTAAGTGAGTGGTTTGCCTATTACTCCTACAAACCAATATCATTCAAAACATTACGGATGTCAGAAAACACTCAGCCAGTATTTCTAATTACCGTAATCAAGCTAACAAAGTCTTCAAAACTAAAGCTTAAATGGTTGTCCACTTTTCGCTGTTACATTACTTGACAGTTTAAACGTTCTAAATGGAGGGAAAAACTGTCTATTCCAGTTCGTATTCGTTGAATGCAGGTAACCAGTGCAAACTGTGGAAATTCGATGACAAGAAACATACTCATTATAAACCAAAGTGTTTCTGAGTGGACTTCGTAAATGATAAACATTTGGTAAAACTAAGGCATTTCATATAACTTTGAAACAGTCTGCAGTGCTTCATGGTCTCCGACGATTTTTCAGCTGGGGTCTCTACGACACATTTCTAAAGCATTTCTGCAATACCTACTTTCTGATAAATCCAAGTTATGTACAGTACTTAGTAATTTAGTAACACCTATTTTTTTAAATTTGATTTTGAAAAAAGGATGAGTCCAAGGATAAAAACAATATTCATTTTTATTTATTCACTTTCTAAAATATCTATATACTGTGTTAAATCATGTCTGGTAGGTAAATTGTTCAGCAAGAGCTTTCAAAGATGCTTCACTGTCATGGATTTGAAATGAAAGGGTAATTTTCCAAACAGAAAAGAGAAGTAAACAGACCTAAATATGATTCAATCATATTAATATATAATAGTGACGTTTGAATTTATGTTTTCCTGAAATTTATTTTCAGACACATTGGGTAGTGTCCCAAATGCGGATTTTCTGTATTTAAATGACAAACAAATAATGAATGGTATAGCGGTTTGGTCTAGTAACGCTGACGCTTCTTTATTGTGATACTGCTTCGGATAGGAATGCGTTACGATAAAGGGTAATAGGCCTGTATGCCTTTATACCACATGCACATATTATATTTATCTTTTTCAATGAAATACTGCAACACAATCACATTTATTTGTCTCGTCAATAACTTGTTGCTGATTCTCACCTTGATGACTCTAAAAATATTAGTGACACACTAAAAATGAATTGATGACCAAGAACCTTGTATCCTTTTTTACCTTCTAGCTTCAATACTCACATCTTAGATACATGTAATATATGTATCACCATGTAGATATCTCACTTGTATGGTGATGGTTAAAGGTGACGAGAAACTGATTCTGTCATATCTTTCCGTGGCTGCGGCTTATTTGTTTGCATGCTACCAGTCACCGATTCTAAACTTTTTTAAACTAAATAGTAACGCTAACCATTGTTGAACAGAAACGACTGATGAGTGGAACGCGAAATTGCAAGTGGTTACTGACTTGTAAGACCAGTAATATAACATAATGTTCTTGCTAACATTTAACGAAACTTTTTCTCGGTAAAAATAGAATACATTTAAGCATAAAAAGAAAAGGAAGTCGGTATGATAAGCTGCTTCAAGTACCACCATCACATCAAATTTTATTATGCATCGTTACTGTGAAATCTCTTTTTCTGTCGCAGTTAAAGGTTTAATCTTATGCATCTGTATTTTTCACCACAGGCTTTGATATACAACTATCTTGTGTACTAGTGATGAAGCTATTTACACTCAAATTTACCCTTTATTCATAAATTCTGTGCACGATTTATTACAACCTTGAACTTTTTTAAAATGTGTCATCAAAACACGTTTAAAATTCTTGTAAGGATAAGCAACCATTAAGATCAAAAGATATGTCATAGTGGTAACTGAGTTTTGACTGTTAGATCATTTTCATTTTACTGTTTGCTTCCACAGGTGATTGCTGGTTTATGTAATGGTAGCTTATCGATTTGGGATTTACATAATTATTCAAGCGAAATACTGATGAAACCAACAAATTTTGTAATTTATGATGATAATAATCCATGCAGATTTGGCAGTATTAATGGCTTTAAAAACTCAGGTTTACCTGTTGCATTTCCGCCAACATATATAACATCAGCTGTCGAAGTCACTGATTTCGCAACTATGAATGATTCTAAATCAGTAGACAATTTTTATATAAAACAATCCAGTCACTTCAATCCAATCATCTCTATTAAAATTGCTGATTTTAATCAACAACTGGAGTATTCCTCAGGAGTAATTGAAATAACCAAAAATGTAGACAGATTTCAATTCGTTGCGTTAGATGATGTTGGCAACCTTAGTTTGTGGTTAGTTCTGATGATCGGGGGTGCAAGTTACAGAATTCTATTGACGTTCTTGTTGGCTCTCAAACAGACTACGGTTTGTCGCCTGGTAAAGGTTGGATACGCCTAATTCGCTTGTTATTCATTGAAAATAAACTAACACATCATGTAAGTACAATGATTCCATTTTATTTTGATTCATAAGGATGACGATACTAGATAGGTGGCAGAAAGGAAGTGAAGAAACAGAAAAACTGATAACTAGTAAGATACAAAGTGTTTGTTTCACTAGTGATCATTTCATCTGCACGTTAATTTTCTCGGTAAATATCACTTTTATTTATATGCTGATTAACATGTATACTGCAGTTTCGAAAATAAAAAAGTTATACCTTCGGTACACAGTACATACTACCATATTTCAACATAGTCATACTTTTTTGGATTCCAAGAAAGGTTACTTGCTTTTAAGATCATCCAGTAACCAGATTTATCATGATGGTTTTGTTTCCAATATAAAAGTCAGATGATGACAAATAATGTTGGTACTGTATACGTTAACCTCCAATCATTGTTTCCTCAATAGCACTACATTAATCACTGGAAAATCTTTGACTTTAAGTTTGTCTCAGAACACAACAAGTGCAAACTTGAAAGGCTTTGTTACGCTTGCATATATACATACTCACAACTACAAAGACTGCAGCTGAGGGCTAATAAATTTCCTATAATTTTGAGGTCACGAGTACTTACAATGGTTACTAGTTCCTCAAATCAATCTAAGGCTAAAGATTCAACATTTCTCATCACAAGACGTTCGTTATGTTTGTAACTTTCATTACTGAAACAGTAGATTTAACATTTCCTTCAATAAGCGCACATCCAAGAGTCTATACAAGTTTGTAATCTTATTATTCTGAAGTTATTTGGACGTGGATGTTCGAAAACACAAAGAGGGTATGTACAATGATACAAAAGATATAGGGGATTAAATATGTTCGGCAAAATATTAAAAGTAGTATTTGTTTACACTGTTAAACAAATTAGTGCAGATCCTGCTACATAAAAGCACCATTTTACGCTGTAATAACTTACAACAGAAAGCAAGGAAGAGGTGAATGATAAAAGAGTGATACTGAGGTAGACAAATACGTATGATAAGAGAGGAGAAAATAAAAGGTTTGTGAAAATGTTCATTACTCGTAAGATGACAAATAATACATGAATTTACGTCACTGTCCCAGCTATATAATAGGACAGAGAGAACCGCAGCCGAGTGTATTCGTGTTTTTTTAAGTAGTTCGATATATGACCAGAGATGCTGCAGGTTAGCAAAATGTAAAACGAGTCTTTTGAATCTGAGCTGAGATTTAATTAGTAATTTTTCAAGTTGACATTCATCATGGACTGACATCAGTTGGAGGAACATTGGAAACCTGGGAACACTGGACAGTCGTTTCGTCCTAGTATGGGACTCCTGGGCAGCTCGCACCCATGACACTGCTAGGGGTCGAACCCAGAACCCCCATGTTCCGTGGCCAGCCCGTTACCTTTGAGCCACCGGGTCGAAATTCAGTGGTCCATATTTCCGAATTCTGTCATTGGTGACTAGCTTCGACAGGTGATTCCTGAAATTCCAACAAGAAGTCGTGACCTGTGGGGAAAACCTGGTGGTCATGAGGACAAATACTCAACGATGACATCGGATGATGGTCGCGCTATGTCATGAACTGACAGAACTTGAAAGTATGGACCACTGGATTCCGATCCAGTGGCTCAATAGTGATGTGCTGGCCACGGCACCTGAAGGTCGTGGGTTAGATCCCTGGTGGGGTCGTGGGTGCGTCGTGCTGAGTGATCCCACACTAGGACGAGACAGCTATCCAGTTATCCCAGATTTCTAATGTTCCTCCAACTAACGTCAGTCCATAATAAATACCAACTTGAAAAATTACTAAATCCTCACAAACCCCCAAGTTCAATTTCATTAGAAATGAATCATTTTGGGCTGATGACACTCTCTAAGTAAATGAAGTAGTCAACACATTTCCCGCTTCGTTCCATCTCCTGAAACTTGGAGTCAATGAGGAAATAAACTGTTCGCGTTGACTTAGTTAAAAATATCATAAACTGGGAGCGAAAATTGCTTTCAGTTCACTAAAAGCTTGGTGGGTGCCCATAGTTATCAGTACAAGACTTTTGTTTATAAAGTCAGTTATATTCGTTTCTTTTGGTTCTTCTTTTTTGAATCCATCAAAATATATAAATTAGGCCTCTACAGAGCTAACTTTTCATGCCATAACAACTGTATCCTTCAATTGTGCTAATGGATATCGTAAATATTAGTTCAATTTTGTCGGAAAGCAGGGGGAATTATTTTAAGTGTATAACAAAACAGCACACATACAAAAGCTCCTACTGTCATTTTATTCACAATCTTTTCTTCTTCTACATGAATGTGAGACATACACGTGTATTTTGTACCCACTAACCAAATCGGTGTATCTAGGGAAACCGAACTGTTATGCAGTTGTTAATAAAAATTTATGTGAAAGATTTATTTTCTAAGACTGTCCACCATACCAGTAGCGATGGAGTTTGTAATGAAGAAAAGTTATGAGGCGAAGGCGTATACCATTAAAATGATAAGCAATTCATCGTCATTAACACGACAGGCAGTGCTACTCATCTTAACACCGATTTCAACTTCTAACTTGAATGACTATGTTCCTAAGCAAAGAGAGGTTTTCTTTGTTCTAAATCCGATATCACTAACTAAGTGATTTTTATTGCTAACCGCTATCAACCAAAGAATTATAGAAATCCCATGAGTGCCAGACATCTATTTCATTCTAGTTTGGAACTCGTCCGTAGTGCACATTCACTAGTCCACAAAGAGAGGAATCCCAAACTGGGGCGAAGTAGTTTTCTATTGCTTCCAAGCTTTCAATGGTTCTCTGACTGATGTCAATCCGTGATGAAAGGGAATTTGAAACCACTTGACTTCCTACGAACCTACGAATTTAATACCTTTTTGGTGAACTTAAAGTAAGGGAAGTTTATACCTTATTATTAATGGTGTGTAACTGTCGACAAAACAACACATGTGGCAAACGTGACGTAAATTTAGTACAGACTTTTAGCTGCACTGTTTTTATCACACAGAGACTTAATTCTAAAATTGTTGGTTAGTTTGCAGTACTGTAGTAGCTGTATACCTCGGTATAGCTAGATATATATAGTCTTTTTGTAGTTTGATTACAGCTATTCTTTGTGACAACGCATTCACCTGTCTTTAAAGTAACTGCCATCCTGCATTCGTGTTGGCATGATTATGACTAGTGAGACTAGCATTCTGTAATGTGTTTCCTACTTGATGAAATCCCACTGTCAGTTTCGTATTCCTGTTGTATCTAGTACCATATTCCCAATCATTTGGTTGCAAACAACTACAGTGTAGAAGTACTGTTATGTAATTTAAGGCTGAAAGGGTTACCCTTGTATACTGGTAGGATAGATACTTTAGTTACTTCAAAGAATTTCCGTCTTGTCATCAGTTGATAGATTTGGAGTAGTCAGAATCGTTATCTGATTGTTGGGTTTATCGGCCAAATCGGTTAGCTATTTACATTATGTTCTTGAAGCAGTAAAATGAATTCAACGTGTAATTTGCTTCGACCGACAAAATTGAATTATCTGACTGAATGACACAAACCATTAGACTAATTGACCTTTTAAAATAAATATCCAGTCGCTGTTCAATTTCGTGCTCTTATGTTGACAATAGATTCTATAACCTCATTCTGACCTTTTATTATAAGTGAACTTTTCTTCTTTTCAGCATTTATTTTTATCTCAGTTAATCTATATACTATTCGTCCAAAAAGATTAGATATTAATCTTATCAATCGACTTTTATCTTTTAACCTTGAGCTATAGCAAGTTTAGTAAACTGAATTGTTATAGTATTTCTCGTAAATATTAATACAATACAGTATTCAGCACTAAGTAGAGTAAATTTAAAGGCCAACATTGCAGTCAGTCAGACCCCTTTATTTCTTCTCTAATAAAGAACAGCTGTACTTAGCGGTGTAGAAGTGGTACTAATCTGTGTAATCACCGACTGTTCACCTGAGCTTTATCGGTAACTGCAGGTCACTTCGTTGTAACCTTTGAGTTCTTAGGAATAAATGACTGGAGACTGTTAGTGAGATAGTGCAAGATAGATCACAATACCAATATTTTGTTACTCTTCTCTGATAAAATTCTATCTTATTAACCTCTATCTGTTTGTTTATACTAGCTTGTCTGTTCGACTATCTTTCCAAATCTTATACTTTTCTTACTATGGTGTAACCAAGCCTAGCAATTAGGCGGGATGCAAACCAGCTGGAAGTCTTACATTTTCTTGTTTGGCACTCGTGTAACTTTAATTTTCAAAAAAATGCACACAATCTCTTTGGTGCATATTTCATGTGGTATCTCGTTGATTGATAGCAAGTGCCCGTGCATTATTTACTGCTGATCGATTGACGCTGATCACTGTTCTTACCTTCAGTCTACCATTCAGGAAATGCTTAGAAATCCTTTCCTCTGCTTTGAATATTGAGGCTTCGAAATAGAGATGATTGGTGAAATGATAGCTCATACGTTCTAATAAATTTAATAAAATGACGTTGAAAGTAAATAGACTCCAGATAGTCGTTACATCTCACACAGTCTTGTAATTTCTAGATGTTTATGATGAATTAAATATGTGGAAGCAACGTGCTTCAATTTTATTTTCTCATTTGAAGTTATGGACACTTATATGGATAAACATGCTAACAAATGTTTAGATGTGAAGAGACATTGGACACAGTGGAATTAAGTCAAGGTATTCTCGAAACCGATAAATACTTTTGTCAGACAGACTGATCCATTCTTATTAAAAGCGTTAGATATTAAGAACAAAGGTGCAAAGATAGTCTAAAAGACATCAGTGAAGCTGGTTGACTAATAAAATATGATTCTATGCAAATACAAATGGCTCAATTGTTTAAGGAGATGACTTTCAACCAGTGGATTGTGGGTTCGAGCTCCGCTCCACCTAACGAGGTTTGGGCAGCCAGGTGCTATCATCAACCCTCACACAATAGTATGGCTCACTGCACGAATGTGTAGAAGGTTGCTGAGTGCACTTCGATTTTTTTCGCGAATTCCTGATGTGTAATTGTAAAACTACCTATTATTTATGCCTCATTCATCGAACTTCTGACTTTAAAGCATTTTAAACTATTTTTAATGCTTCAAAAATTTTGGGATGACCAACATACACTTATGAAAAGAAATTTTAGGCAATTATTCTTCCTAGTTATCTGGTTTTGCATTCTTTTTCTAGGTTCCGACCTATTTAAACGAAAATCCTTCGAAATATCGTGCTGACAAACAAACAAACGAATCTAGTAACAAAACTATAGCAACTTGTTTAGCTGTGGCTAGACATGGAACTTTCTTGATTGGTTGCAGCAACGGTAAGATTGTCCACCGCAGACGTTCGTCTAGTCAAATAGTTTATCCTAAATTATTTTCAAGAATATTGTGTTGCGCTGCAGTGCAGACAATAGCAGTTCATCCAAACGAATCATTGCATTTATTTCTTGCAGGTAAGACGTTTTGATTTAAACGTTATCCACAATTTTTTATAATTTTTACAATGCAATATGATACTTAGTACAGTAAAATGTAAGAAACTTTCAATATTACTCATGTCTGTGTATCTTTCCTCATTAATTTTTCCAGTCTTTTTCAAACAAAAATAGTATTTGATACATGCATATATATGTAAGATCATTTGTAATCGTAAAAAAAGTTCTTCAGCTGTCCTCCCATCTTATTTCTATTGATTCGAGAGATGACTTGGTCAGAAAAGGTCATAGAGCTAACAAGAAATTTCAACAGTCTACCGAATTAATTACTACTTCTGATAGCCATAATAGCACAGTTCTAAAATGAATAAATATTACCTACCTGTTACGTTAAACCGATTTATGCAGAATTTGTTTAATTAAAAAATGTTTTCAAGATTCTGTCAGTTTACAAGATGATGGAAATGAAGTACCACCAGCAATGAGTAGTATAAAAGCATTATTACTCCACCAAATTAATGTAGGTAAACTAAATAAAAATTTTTAGTGTTAGACCATAATTTGCTGGAAGCCTTTTTGCATCAACTAGTTTTGTTTCCTTAGCTGTTTAAACTATCGGATAATTTCTTATAGGAGATACTTCTCAATTCTTTACAGTTAGTTTAGTTGCACTTAGTAATGCAAACATAGGTGCATTAATACAAACATCTGGTTACTTGCATGCAACAAATAGCAAAGGACAGTAACATAAAACAGCTGTTTATCTAATCTGCTATTTAATGAAAAGCATTCTGGCGAATTCTTTCACTTTAATCGAATATGCTAGACAGAATGCACATATGGGGAAATAACGTATGAAGGTCAATAGACATTGTAGTGTTTACTACTCACTGCATTATGATTAAGTGAAAGGTTAAAATGGGAAATTTAAATAGACAAAGAAAAACAAAGCCAAGGAACCAAACTACTTGGCTTGTTGTTGTTCTGTAACATATGCACTTTGCTTGGTAGTAACAAGACAGTCTATTTATGCTGAAAACTTTCCTGTTATAGATAAGTAAACAACCAAAACTTTAAGAAACTTTTGAACAAAGTCAGAGATATAGAAAACACGATGATTAGTTAATCAGCCAGTATCAACACAGGACCTGAAATTGCAGCATAATGGGCCAGGTTGCTACACTTCACACTACCAAGCATAGTGAATAGGATCAAGGTGAACTACAGTGAAATAAGTTACAAAGTAACTAAAAGTAGTAAAAAAAAGTAGAGACAGAAAGAAGTTTCAAATAACAGAGAGAAAGACGAAGAAGTGATAAAACAATAATAAAATTCATTATGATGACTTAGATGTAGACAATGTATGGATGCATCTGACCCGTATCGCCTATAGTCTCTAATCACTGTTTTCAGTTATCGTGCAGACCCCAACTATAAATTGTACACTGCTTTATATGGCTCAGACTTACAATCAAAGGCTTTATGGATTGATGGTATTTTCCATTCTGACAAAATCTAACCTCTTTCTAGCCTAAATCTACCTCAGATGACATTGCACCAAGAGGGAGACGGTAACCAAACTTCCCCAGCATATTTCTCAACTACCTGAGTTGATGAAAGTTCATAACCTGATAAAATGACTTCCCCCTAGAACTCTACACGTGACTTCTACGTTATTAACAGGGTTCCATGAAACACGGCTTTTGCTACCAACTCAAAGATGGTCTAACACATGACATCTCATTTACTTAAGTGTTAGTAGCCACATTTCACAGCCATATAGTAGAACACAGATAACCACTATACAGTACAATCAGCACTTAATAGGTGGTTGAGTGTTACGATAGTGGCATAGGCGGAGTAGGTTTACAAAGTCCAGGAGAACCTTTTGTATCCGTGCCAAGATTTCTGTAATCACTGCCCTACCAGGCCTATCCGACTTTTTTACTGTTGGACGAGGTTCCGATGCAGATCAATTTTGAAGCGATTCGTTACATTAAGTTGATGAGGTACGCATCTCAAATATTCTCGAACTCCCACTCAGAGCGTTCGAAAAACTGAATATTTTCACTGTCTTCACCCATCAAAGCCATGTTATTGTCTACCTACTTCAGGTCTGTAAAGGAATCTCTTGTAACAAATTCAATCCATGTGAAGTCAGATGAGAAGAGACATTATCACAAGCACATGTATGACAAAGTTAAATAAAGAAGTAGAGAGTAGACACCTTCGATGGACAGAATCTGATGTACACATCTCACATCATGCCTCACCATACGCCCTAACACGTTTACATGTGTTCGAAAATAGAGTGATTTAGTTACTTGGTACCCGTTTTATTGAAAAGACGGTATGGTAAAACTTCTTGACGGACAGGGGCACGTTCTGTCTTCAGGCCAAAATATGCAGCAAACTTTTGGTGTTACTATGCCGGTGTCCTGTAACCCGACAGAGGGTAAATATGTGGTCAACACACTAACAGAAAGATTTGAAACCTCCCTGGTTATCTCGGGTTTAGTGTTCTGGAGCTTCTCTTAAGCGTCCGCAGGCTATAGGACCTAGAATCTTGGGTAATTTGTTTTTTCAGTTGATTTTTCTGTGGTTATCATAAAGGAATTTCTGTCCTTCGATAAAAACTCAGACTATCAGCAGTTGTGACTAGTCCAGGTGGTCATATCTAATGCTCATTCTTTAGCTTAGAATCTAGTTAATTCAATCAGTTTTCCTCGACCACCGTCCTTAAATACGTCTGGAACTAACCCATCTGGTGGTATTGGCCCCCTTATTTCGAAGTTACCTACAGTCTTCCCAACTTCTGCAAAAGCTGGAGGACCCCCCTCAGAGTTCCATTCAAGATTTAAATTAACAACACACAACAGGAGAGTGGCCGCAGGTCAGTTGGACTGTTTCTCAAAGTTTTCTGCCCATCACTTTGATCGGTTTACTTGCAGCTAAATTTCTTACCAGTCCTTCTCCAATATGGACTCACTAACCGTTGAGCGTTAGCCTTAATTTCTTCGATCAGCCTAAATACCCGTCTACTCTTTCTGATTTTAATTGTCTTTTACTTCTCATCACTGGTGACAATCATTGCTTAAACTTTTTGTCATTCTAAATTAGAGCTGCTTCAAGTTCTCATTGTACTTGAGGTTTACAACAACAAACAACACTTGTTTCGTTACTGACGTTCAGGTCACATCACAACAGACGCTAACTGACCACAGTGCCTAAAGCTTTTGGCTAAAAAATTCCACTATTCAAATTACACTCTGGAGATAGTCGTGACCTCCATTTGTAACGGCTTGAAAAATAAAGGTTAGATGTTTCATAACTATATATTTCACTATTGTCTAGTATTAGGTTGCAAAAAATGTGGTGTGCCGAAATTCCAAGCAGTTTTCCGAGCCATCTCTCTTTTGTTGCATGAAGTGAAAGCCAAAACTGAGTGATTTGAAACAGTGGGCCCCATGAGAAAACGTTTCAATTATTTCACTTAAATATTAAGTCCTCTTCATCGCTCCCGCTTTATCATAAAGGTTATTTTAAACAGTCTAACTGCATAAGTATATAAATGAAACGTATATGTATTATGGAATGAATTTTTGTAACCAAAATGGAAAAGTTCAGTAAAGCTAGAACAAAACATTTCGCAGAATAAGGTGGATTCATTATATTTCGTCGCCTTCTTTTCAACTTCGTGCAGGCTATAAATTCATAATATATGTAGAAAGAAATACGTTGCATATAATTCACTTATAAAGAAAGGTAAGGAACGAATTGATACACATTAAGGAAGTTCAAATGAAATAATTTGTGATTACTAAAATCGAAGTTATGTTTGTGTAGTCAGACTATTACCTTGCTACATTTGATCGGTCAAAAAATGGAATAGAAAGTATAACGTAACTGTATATGATGAGTTAATAATGCAGATATAGGGTCAACCTTTTTTGCATGGTCTAAGGTCAAGTCAGTATGGGTCAAATATTAAACTCGTGGACATCAAATAGGAATTGATAGTGAAATTGGTTGTAAAAGGGGATAATAATACAGAATTTTGGAAGGGGTTAAGCCGAATGACAAAACAAATCAATAGCCACTATGGGATTTGGAGGCTAACAGCTCTCTCCATTCGGATGCATAAGTTCCGTTTAATTCTTCTGACGCCAATAAGTTCTCCGAATCTTAGTAATTTAGCACCGTTTTGCTCGTTAATTCTTTTAAATGTCTTAGGGATCTAAATATCATGTCGTGTGTCCATCACATCTTCAGTAATAGAACTTTTAAGACACTATGGCCTTTTTAAGCCTAACTTATTTGGAATGTGTTCACAAAATGTAGTCTCATTTCTCCTTTCTGTGCTTCCATGCGTGTGCTGTTACATTTGCATGTGATTTAGAAGACACAATCTGTTGTGACATGAAGCGGAGACGTGTGGACTTTCAGTTGTTGTAATGAACACTTTCTTTTGCATGCGGAAACTAATTAAGCTGCTGAGGAAGTGATTTTTAGTACAGGTCTTACTTTTCTGTTAACTCTGTTCATGAGTTCATCTCCGTTAAAAGTCATATGGAGGAACACAGAATTTTTTCTCAGGATTACCAAGTACGCTTGTTTCCGCTGTTCTCATTTTGACTTTATCTATAAATCTCTTAGGGTAACCATTTTCTCTTAACTACCTCTCAATGGAGTGAACTTCTTCAGTCAGTTCTTCTAATGAAAAAAGTTTCTTAGCCCTTTGAAATAGCAATCTAACTAGTCCTTGCTTATAACTCTAAGGAGAGAAACTGTTGAAATGGAGATACTGTCCTGGCACGACCCATCTATTCTTCGACGAAGTCCGAAACTCAAAAAATATTTTATGCTATTTTTTTGTTTCATGGTAAAATTGATGTTCACACTTGTCTTATTAAATATTTTGCCAATGTTGTCGCATGATTCATAACATTACGTAAAACAGACATGTCATCAACATACCTCTTATACATTGTAGTTTGATTGATAGCTGGCGCTAATGCAACTGACTATAAATATATCCGTAAAAATAGGTCTCAGAGGACTTCTTACTGCCATTCCATCTGCCTGGCACAATAATTTGTTGTTGAGTTGACATTGTACTTTATTAATTTGCAAGAATAGTAACTTCTTAAGTTCCGTTATAGGCATGGATATTTCATCCGAGAATTGATAGACGATATGCACTGTTTTGTTTAGCGGTATGTTAGTAAACAATGCTGATATAAGTGATGGATAGTGGCATCGACTTATCTTCGATGCTGGTTTATTAGATTTCTTGTGCAAATTCGAATGTATCTTTAAGGCTAAAGATTCTTAGCTTCTTTTGAATTGAACCTAATCGATGTGCTAACCATCAAGCCAATTTGCGTCAGGGGAAGTCGATCATAGACAGAATGAACCTGAGTGGTATATTTGGTTTACGTAGTTCCGCTTGTTCAAACATAAACGTTAAGCGTGATCCTCAAGGCTTTAGTTTTTTACACGTCTGGCTATCGATAAACTTCTTCTTTGGTAGTCCCTTCAGTTGCTTGGTCACTTTATTATCCATCAAACAGGTCCTATATTTGGTTGAACTTTCAAGAGTAAATCTAGGTTTGTTTTTTAAACTAGTTAGACTTCTTCATCATCACTACGCCGGTGCATTTATCTGGTTTCATAAGAACCACTCAATCATCTTTCTGTTTGAAGACATTATAAGACTTAACGATGGTTTTTGGTAAGAATTTTGACTGAAATGATGGCGATGTGTAATACTGGCTTGTTAAATCAACTAACCTCGACTGGAGCCAACCGTATCTGTCCTCCTTCATCGTGGTGATTGGAGGCCATCTAGTTGACTTAGAGTTTTTAAGACGATCTTGTCCTACTAGTTGAAGGAAGACGGTGACAAAACGCAAGGTCTTCTGGACGCGTACAGCAAAAATCTGAGTATGTTTGGCATGCACTTCGCACCAGTCGAATGTAAGATGATGCCCAAGGACTGACCTGCTGTGAGTTTAATTATAGGGAGTGAAGTTGTGGAATGCGCAGACCACTTCATTAACCTCCGAGGTTGTATCAGCCCGAACGAGTTGGTTGCTGACGAAACCTCAGCTCGGATTCAGAAAGCTCGTTTGACATTTGCCAACCTACGTCTCTGTGACGCAGAGTAGACAAGTGTGCTGCTTTTTACTTAGTCCTGTTGTACACCCGTGAGACATGGCCGATAAACGTAGAGGGTTTCGATCATAGGTGTCTTCGTGGCATTGCTCGCGTTTGGTGGGATCGCTGTATGAACAATGTTGAGGTCAGGGAAAGGGTACCAGACAAGATTGGCAAGTGGATTGACGAGGTTGTGAGCCTCAGTCGACTGAGATGGCTTGGACATGCACTGGGCATGCTGAACGAGCCGCCGTCTACCTCGACTTGTCATACATACTAGAGGAAGTTGGACTAGGCTGGAAGAGGGTTCAGGTTAGTCAGACGAAGACCTGGCACCAGTTGCTGAAGTCTCTTACTGTTGGTCTTGGTTATGAGAGTCGATAGAGACTGTTGTTTGGGGTACCAGTGATGAAGGAAATCAACGATTGAGGACTCTTGGTGAGATGGCTGAAAATCGGTTGCAGTGGTGCAGATGTATTCACTCTTTGACTTATTCAAAGCTTTAATATTCACACTTAACTTATACTCAGATTGATTATTCTCTCATGCTACTTCGTTTTTCTTTATGTCACTATTTTTCTATCAACTGTTCTTCGTATACCATTGTGAAGTGTGACAAGTTGAGGTGATGCACCGGTATGAGAGGTTCTACGTTGTTTTGTCAGACATTCAGTCAATCACACTGTTAAAAATTTGAAACGCTTAGTCCCTTTTGTGAAGTTCGACAATGTAATTGAAAGATGAAGTTTATCTGAATAATGTGATGTATTTACGCAATACATTTCGAACTGTCTGATCACACATTTACTTCTCAAGTCAATATATACTAAACCGAAGAGTGGGAAAACGAATACAACAATTAACACAATAGGGGATATAAATTTAGAAAGCTGAGAACAAACAGGAAATGACATAGTTGATCCTAATCTTGGTAAAATAACAAAGTTTACTAAGGTAGGTGTAGTGTAATAACAAATCGTTTCTGTACACATAAAGGTGGTTTGAATTTGTGTATGACTATGGCTTCCATAAACCTCAGTATGCGTTCCCGACCGCTTCTATATAAAACTTTGATAGCTGTTTGAACATTAATTTTGTGACCTGTTTCTATGATATGTTTAGCTACAGATGAAGAGGGTCGTCTCCCTTCAGCGTTTATCACGGCTTCACACATTTGTTTTCGAAGCCATTTAGGTACATGTTTTCCCACTCTCAACCTCATGACTCGATTACTCCTCCCTGTGTATATGTGACCGCACACACATAAATTAGTAAACACAATCGAATGTGACGTAATCATTGATGCAGTGTTTAGGTTTTTGGTGTAGCATGCGTTTTGTTTTTCCCACAATGATAGGATTAGCTGCGTAATATGTCTTCTTAATGGCTAGTGTCAGCCTACGTCTCAAAATGATGCTCCTCAATTCCCCTCTGCATGATAGAATGATGTGAACGCTTTTCTTAGAAACCATGTACAGAGTTGGCCTCGGTGCTACTTAACCCCTATTATTATGAACCCCAATCGATATCCACTTCCCAAAGTGTTTTGGTCAGTAATTTGATACCGTCATGCATCGTATCCGGTGTACTGATACAATAGATCCTATTAGACAGGCATTTTACTAGACCTCGCTCGTAATTGAATGTATATATATATATATATATATATATATATATATATATATGTTTATATATCTATGTGTATGTAGTTCTTGTAATGAATGGCAACCTTTCCTAAGTGTATTTGTTGCGAAGTTCTTCACTGTGTAAATAATTAATCAAATATGTATATGTTTATTTACAGAAGCATTTATTTAGTCTGGTAGAAAGTGACTGTTATTTCTTCGGATTAGTATTTTCCTCTTAACTGAGCCAGATGAGGCAAAAGATATACATATTATTATGATTTTTCGATGAACGACTAGTTTTCTGATTTATTTATTTCGGTTCTTTTACTGTCTATCGAATTTTGAATTTTATGTTTTTTTTAAATTTGAACCGTTATCCCTTTTTAATACATTCATTTATCATTTGATTAGTTGGGTTTGACTACATATTAATCTGTTTATCTACATATACTGGATATTATAAAACGACTCATGAAAATATAGTCATTGAAATACCTTTTGTACTTAAATATACTGTGAGTTTTACATGGTTGCACAAAGCTGAATGTCATTAATCATGTAGTGAATAAACGAATATCCAAGTTTTTGCTTATCCATGGACTGATATCCAAAGTCTCTTAATCACGAAGTATGGTAAAGAGGAATATCATGGCCCTGATAATCCATGTCATTTGTCTTACTGTTCATCGAGAAAAAATCAATAGAAAATAAGTAAATAAACAAAGTTATTCGAAAGTACCTAGGCATAAAAGTTGATAGTAGATTGGAATATTTGTGAACAGAATACACTTAATGCTTAATGACACCAAGGTCAATCAAAAAGAGACTATCATTTGACTCTCTGAGATAGCCGTAGTTTGGCAGACCCGGTGGCTGCTGGTTCGAATCCGGCTGCGGTCCAGATTTCCATCTCACCTTCAATCATCACCCAGTACAAAAAGAGACTGTCAACTCCCATGTGCAACATATAAACCCTAGTTCATCTTTTGTTTATCATAGTTCTAAACACCTCATTGAACTGATAGAAACAGCAAACAACAAATTACAACCAATACATAAAATCCCAAAGAAACCAGATCATAAATCCTTAAATAATTTTGGCTCTCCAACCAGGTAGTCATATCACATAGAATGCCAGCTATTAAACTGGGTGTTCTACAAATGACTGAAGATAATATTCAGTGACTCACTTGTTAGATGAAATGTTTTTATGTGGTTTGTCTGATGTTTCACCTTATTTACTTATAATGCTTGAAGCTCAACAACTTCACCAGCGTTGTCGATTTATTACATAGAGCACGTTCAAGCATACCACTACTCAGCTAACTATTTCGTTGTATATTATTTTCAGCCAGAAAACTTTGAGGACCAAATATTTCCGGTTTTTAATCGTCAGCCAGCTCGGTAAACCATGTGCAACCAGTATATTGTAAAGGAAGCATAACATACCATTGTATATTTCCTTTTGATGAGAAATATATTTGTATTTCCTCTTAATATTATTCGTTTACTGGGGCCACCTGGTTTAATACTCATTTAGACTGAAAACCTGAGAGGTATTTTATTGATTTTAAGAAAGGAATAAATTTTGCTGCTCTTCAACTTCATCTAGCTCATATTTCTTCTAAGTCATCCCCTCATAGTCATTCTCTTACTTTCTTTCTTGAGACATAAGGTCCCAGCTGTTATTACGTCTAATGTATGATTCATACAACCCACACTAAAATAAAACAGAATAGAAACTGGACAAAATTATATTTATTGCCACACGATTGCTTTTGGTGATTCTAATACGAAACAAGAAAAAACTAAAATCGTATTAAATATACCCACTGTATAATTAACTTTGACAGATTTCCATTCGTGTATCTATACATATATATTATTCTGTTATATATATTTTAATGCACTCATAAAAACTTCGTGTAAAATTTCTTTTTCTTTTTAGGCTATGCAGATGGTAAAATTTGTTTGTATAAAAACAAATTATTTCCAACCAATACTTGAATGGGATGTTATGTTATCACCAAGTCTGTTTAAATTGACAACATCTAGTCAGCAAGGTGATACATCAGTACCAAACTTGGAGTCAACATCGACAGACTCGTGCTCTCCTATTCTTGTTGGTGTACGTAAACTTATTTGGTTAGATACACGTAGCTCCATATTTTTCAGCTTAGACTCGTATGATCAAATCTTGATATGGAACACTGTACATATTTATAATGCAAAAAGTAATCCAGTACTAATAAATAGAGCTAACTTTAATGTCAACAGTCATAATGAAATGAAAACCAGCGTGAATGATAACAGTATGCTACTAAGCAAGATTAATGATATTTGTCTAGGTGCATTACAAGGAATGAAGTGGACCTCTACATTTTCACCGTCATCAACAAGACCTAAACTGAATCAATCACCTTGTTCTATAGTCCTTATTTTTCCACATAAGATCAACCTATACTGGATTACATCACTTCGAATGAATGAGTTAGTGGATGAAATCTCCTCACTTTTGAAGATGGTAAACAGCTGTAATGAGTTCACTTAGCTTCATTTTTATCAGCAAAGAAGTTTCTGTATTTTTGGACATTCCACTTTTAATTTGATCTGTAATTTTTTCACAGTTTCTTTGTTTCTACTATTCTTTACCGCGTTTGATTTCTCAAAAGATTTTGTTGAACTGACACAGCGTACAAAATAAAGTATGTGAATCAACTGATTAACATTTGCCTTCTATCTATAAAATAATTATGGCGAGTGAAAATACTACCCGCTTGGTTGTATGAACAAAATATTGCAGGGCAAAACTTTCGGGGTCCTTTTTAAAGTATTTTCATGACAACAATAGTGGTTGCTTCAAGATATATGTTGAAAAGGAAGCCTTCTACACTGGACACTAAAATTAGCTGAAATCAAAGCCTCTAAAGATTTTTTAGTTTACTCCCTTGACTTCCGAACTGTATACCAGTTGGAAAGAACAAAAGAACCAGACTATTTATATGGTCGAATAAGCAACTTGAAAGAGTTTCACGTAAAGGAACAGTGATTTTTTGATGTTAACATGTGGAGAACAAACAGAAAAATTCAATTAAAGAACCTTGTTGATTGTACAGTCAAAACAAAATACAGCTTGATAGATATTAGATTCGAAATACTTTTCACATTCACCTGTAAGACTAATGGCAAACTGATAGAATTCAAAATCTTAATTTCTAAAATTGTTGCTGTTTCTAGCGATGAAAGTTAATTACTAAAGTTGATCCCAAACTTTACCGAATAATTAGAACTCCATTTCTCATTTTTTAGTTTTCATCAGTTATTTTGTGGATTGTTTATATTTCTAGTACTTAATCTTATACTTCTGATCAGCTACTCTAGTTGTGTAGCGATTTTGTAATTTCATCTTGAAAGGATTAGAATGTTATAAACAATTTTGACGGTTATAGAAGCAGAAATAAGGATTCCTTGGTTGATGGCAATGTGGTGTTGAAAGATGACAACTGAAGTTGAGACTATAACCCAGTAGAAAGCTAACATGGTTGCTTCTAAGTACCCGCTTTTTCCAACATAAATTTAGTCCATTATTTCAAAATTACCTACCCGCCTAATTACATCAAAAGGATACAGAGAAGCACCACTATTTAGTTCTTTAGAAACGTAAGAAGAGGACTATCTACAGTCCCGTAATTTCTGTTGTTAAACAAGGTAATAAAATCTTCAATTACTTCAGAATAATTATCAAATAAAACAATCTCTAAACATATAATTTTGCAGCATCAATAACTATAAAGAAGATAAGACGAAGACTTTGGGTTCAGATGATGGTTCTAATTAATCCTCACCTTTCTTTAAAAGTTTAAGGACTTTTTTCTAAGTTAAAATGCTTTTATTTTCTATCCAAATTTCTTTGCTCTTTTCAGCTTATGTATAATTGATAAGGTAACCAACATAGGCTTTATCATGATATTATTTTCGATTGTCGTTTTATTTTGGATTTACAGTATATACGATTTCTATTTTGTATCTACAGTGTAAGCGTACTTTACGAGTGACTCTAGAGGTCACCATACTAACAGCTTAGTTTTCTTTATTTTGGGTAGACAAGCAGTATTTTTGTAAAACAGGGAAATTCAGTTGAATATTTCATTGGTTGCTAGGGTGGCTTTTACAGTCACTTGTAATTACTGACCAACAAAACCATTTTGGTTCATTTCTGACATCACCAAAACGCCACATCGACCATCTGAGGATGTTTATATATATATATATATATATATATATATATATATATATATATATATATCAGATACATTTCTACATAAGCTTATTACTATGAGCGGTTACTTTGTTTGTTTTTCCCCTATCACTTCTTAATGGATGGTAATTTATTCAACCTGAGCCTGTAAGTAGCTGAACTGAAGTCGAAAGAATAAGAACCGATTTGTTTAATTGTCCTGGTTTTATGAAAATCCCAGGATAAATTAGATGAAAAGTGGAATTATGTGAGATTCGTGTAGTTATACTCATGATAATTCATCAATGGATTGAATCTTATCATGCCAAAAGAAGCTAATTTACTGAAGTATGCTGCGTTAATTGACCATAATCAGTGTCTTTTAAATCAAGAGCGCGCTGGATAGTTGAGCGTTTTCGTTTACTTCGTGTTTAGATTACGTGGCCTCTGAAACTTAAGTAGATAAGAATTTCATAAAGTTCTAGCCGTTTATGTCATTAATACTCATTCAGTTTGTTGGTAATGACGACGTTAGACATAACTTTCAAAGCAAAAAAACAACTTACGTGATAGAACTGTAAAATTCCAGCATGTGATTTTAACGACCTAAAATATCTTTGCACACTGAAATGACGTACAGCGGTAGTAGAATTAGATTTAAGAAGGTGTAAACTTGGTCGATAAGTGAAAATGTAATGGCAATCCACTGAGGAAAATGCTGTTACACCGAAACCCATAGTAGGCTGCTAGCATACTGGATAAAAATATGAAAGATTTGATAAATCTGTGGTTGACAACCATAAGCAAGTGGACTAAAGAAAAACTAGAATGAGGAATATGCGTTGACAGTTAATGTTGCTGAAAATCTGAAAGCAATGGACAGGTGTCTCATCCTGAACTGCTACTCTCTACCAGTGCTCATCAATACCTCTGCGAAAGACTGAACCCAAATCCATCAGGTTTAATTGAGAATACATTGCCACCATTTCTTATTTGTATCACGAAGTGTCACAAGACGACCATCGTTCACTGTCACGGAGGTTAGCATTGACCTCAGTCCTAACTTGGTTCATGTTATACTCTTGATCTTACGATGCGAGCGATGTTACTAGTTTTAACTCCGATTACTCCTACCAAGTGATTCTAAAGTTCACTTTAGCAGCCACTGAAATAACCAGTCAGGTTTCTTTATTTTTCCTGGAAAAGTAGGTTTTTATAAAATAAGTAATACTGATTGGCTATTTTATAAGTTGTTATGGGGACCTTTTAAGTTACTCTTATTTACCTGACTCGAAGAGAAGACAGATGCATTCTAATTGCTTCCGATCAATAATTATATATTTGACGAAGTATATGGAAAATGCGTGAGTGGTTTCGAAAATCACTCTAGCAACCACTAGAACAACCAATTAGGTTTCTTCATTTCAGTTGAGAAGGTAGTCCTGCGTGATATAAGAAAGCCTAATTGGTTATTTTGGTAGTTGTTGAGGTAAGAGTTGAAGTCACTCAAACTTAACAGGTCTTAAAAAAAGTGACGACAACTGAAATAACCAATTCGACCTCTCGATTTTATGAAAACCTACCTTTCCAGCCAAAATGAAGAAATTAAAATGCTTATTCCAGTCGTTTCTAGGATGACCTTTGAAGTGCTACCTCAGAAACCAAGTTACTCAGACGGCCACCCTAACGACAAATGAAATGACTAATCCACTTTCTCAATTTGATCCAGAAACTTGGTTTTTTCGGAAAATATATAAGCCTGACTGGCCATTAAATTAGTTGCTAGAGTGGCTTTAAGACACTCTTTAATTATGTATCTGATACGTCAAATGGTGCCTAACGGGACTTGACTACTTTTGCAGAATTTTCTGACTTTGGGTTACCCGGAAATTTGACCACACCTTGTTTACAGATAATCGAAGTCATGTAACATTGTACCAACGGGAGGTTCGATTCATTTCATCGTTTATTTCCCCCCTGTGAGTTAATTTCAGAGTTAACTTTAAAGACTGTCCTGGTAACAACTAAAACAGCAGATGAAACTTCTTTATTTCAACTAGAAATGCAGGTTATCATACGATGGAGTCTAGTTATTTCCCTTGTCACTTAACTTTCAGAAACAGTTGGTTAAGGCTTTTTGACAACTTTTAATTTACCATACCAACTTTATATAGTACGTTGCTTGTCTCCTTTTTTTATTTCTGTAGCCTTCTAATGTAATTTTTCAAGTTGGAGTATGCGGCCAAGAAACGCTTTTTCAATTGACATATGATTTGTTGTCAAGGGTTTTGATTTCGATCTAAGGATAGGCAAGACTTGTAAAGTATTTCTTCGATATCAGTTAGAGGAGTACTGGAAACCTGGAGGCACTAGACAGCTGTTTCAACTTAGTATGAGACTCCTTAGCAGTGCGCACCCATGACCCCGCCAGGGGTCGAAACCAGGACCTTCAGGTTCCTTGGGGTTATGGGTGCACACTGCTGAAGAGTCCCATACTAGGATGGAAAACCTACTCAGTGTCCTCAGGCTTCCAGTGTTCCTCCAACTGATGTCAGTCCGTGACGAATTTATAACCTAAAATCAATTAATAGACCTCCACAAGCATCCAGATAGAATTTCTTCGATTCTAACCATTATCCGTAATCTTAACAAAACTCTTTTCAAACTAACTACAAAACTTTCAGCTTGACCACTAGATTAACAGTGGACTGGTGGTGCATGATTTCTATTTAATCCATTGGCTATGCAAAAATCTAATGATTTCTGAAATGAGAATTCCGCAGCATAATAAGAAACTATCCTTTCTGTAGACGAAATTAACCAAACGATTCTAACAACTTGTGCACAATCATTGTTGAAGTATTTCTTTCCATGATGATTATTTCAGGCCATTTAGAATAGGCATTTATGACTACCAGAAAGTTATGATTCGTATACAGCCCAACATAGTAAGCATAGATTCTCGATCGTAAGCTGTCTGAAGATGTCCATATAAGGAAATAAGATTTAATTAGGATTTCCTCTGAATGTACAAATTTTTCAGGGCTTTCACCAGGATTTTTCGTCGTCTATAACGATGAATGATCAATGCAAATAACTTGCTATTGATGACCTCATGTGTACTATCGGTGAATGATGCACATACAACTGGGTTAATATGACATTTTGTAAATCCAGACCTACTACTACTCTGTCTGGAAGCGCTATACATCCCTCTAAAATAGATAGGAGGTCACAACGCACAGAACCAATTAGAATATGCATGCTTCATTGTAGCTTTTGATCAACCTTTCTCAAAAAACGAAATACCTATCAACTCAATTTGTCAGATTTTATAGACCTGTGAGGAGTTTTGACTGTAGTCGAGATTGAGCAGAAAGATTCATATAAAAAGGTGGTAAGCATCAGCATCAGTGGATATTTTTTAAGATGGTAACAAATACTTGCGCCGAAGTGTGAAGAATAAGTCATGATAAAGCATCAGTTTAACCGGAAACATTCGTAAGAATATACTGGATGATGAGGTAGTTTTCAAGCAATGAACTACTCCAGTGTTGTAGATGACTGTGAATGAAGATACCAAATTTTGAGCAAAAACAGTAAGTTGGTTTGAGAGTAAAATTACGGCCACAAAGCAAGCAATGAAACTTTGGGACTGCAGACAAATTCTCAAGTACTTCATTCTAAATGAGTCCACACTTCACTTCAGATAATTCCAAACTACGTGAGACATGAATAATTGATTTCTGGATATCATCTAGTTATTTATGTAAGGTAACTGCATCTATTTTGTACTATCAGACAACAGCTGCAATCACAAAACTGGGATTAGGATCACAGTATGACAGATGTAAATTGGAGTCTCCTGTTTTCTTTGGTTTTTATCTAACTGATCAGCATCGGTTGGCATATTAACTCCTACGAGGATGCCTCGATTTATTCATTAGCTTCATTTCGACACTAACGATGGAGAATGGCCAGCAGTGGTATCAGAGACGTTCATTTCGTCCTATTTGTGATTCGTCAGCTGGGTATACCTGGGTCACAGTCAGCGGCGGTATTCATGATGAGATTCGGACTTAGCACACATCGCTCCAAACACCTGAGCGTTATTAAATAGGCTACTGAGTGACGACAGCTGTTGCTTATGCAACGGTTTTATTATGATATTTGAATGTGTTATTCCCCGCTGGTGACTGGTTTGTACCTAACTGACCGGACTCCGTTGGCATATGAGCTCCTTTGCGAAATACCTCGATATAAATTTAAGGTATCATTTAGCCCAGTCGAAAAATCTACATGAAGTCTGGCATATTCTCCGGTTTTCCAGACTACGACAAAATGTGTACCTTTATCATAAGAATTAGGTTTTCTGATAATCTCAAGATTCTAAAATCTTTCTACATTGTAGTCGACAAGGGTGACAGCTGTATACAGAATCTAACGTTCAGGCTGAAAAACTGGTTGGCTAGTCTTATAGAGATATAGTGTATCTTTTACTTCCAATAACATTTTTGTACATCTTGTAATATTTAAGAAACATGAGAACGCATTATACTAATGTGCTTCTCTTAATCTGAAGTCAGTTAGAACGTACTACAGCTGTTCATTATTAGTTTTCATAGGATTTAACACTTCTTTAAATTTGCCCGACTGACTTTGATACTGGCATATAGTAAAACTGGGTCTTCTGCACGATCCATTATTGTGACCTTTTTATAGCATTTTTTGTATGTGTACTACCTATGAGGACAGTGTTTTGTGGAGTTCTCTATAGTTCCGACATGTCGATGGATTTTATGGATCTGTGCTGTGCAGCTGTTTGTTGAACTTTCAGAGTTAAATTTGGACACCATAAAGGTTTCTGCGGGCATTAGTGAGTGGTGTCACGCTCGCTGTGAGATCTCATAGGTCCTAGGCTTAGCTCCTTGTGCGCACTGCTGAGATATCTCACATAAGGGTAAAACGAATGTCCACTGTTTTCATGTTTTTTATTTTTCTCAAATTGATACCATTTCGTTACCAAAACTACTTTGAAATCCACAAATGCCTACAAAGTGACTAGTGAATCACCGCCATCCTAACGCCTTGGTGTCTTAATAATCCAGACTAGTTCCTTTCATCATATCCTTCTCGCCTATTTTCACACCTTTTTAATTCCTTATATTAAGTAACAATTTAAAAAGAAATCAAAACCTAGGTCATAGCAAGGTCAGAACCAGTGACCTCTGGGTTAGTACCGCCATTTTTGTTCTTTTGTGTGATAAATTGCTTAAGACATGTTCGTCATTGTGATACCTTTTGTTCCTTTTTCAATACTCATTTGATCAAACCGATTAGAAACAAAATACTTATGGAACTTTAAAATGGTTACTTTGGGTATATATATTTATGTGAATTCCGATGATTTACTAAGCTGATCTTCATGATGTACTGGCTGTTAATCGGATGTTGACCATTTTAAAGATCTATCTATTATTCTATCTAATAATTTTCAAGCCAAAGAATGGTAATAGTGTATTTACTGGTCAAAAATGTATATGTTCCTTTAGGACTAAGTTTATATCTTTTACATTCTAACTAAACCAATGCTAATGAACCAGGGTTGACATAAGGATGGATCTGCGTTCAAATAGCTCTCACTCAGAGCTAAAAAGGGTTAGTATTTCACATAAAAACTTATATTTTACTTTCAGAATATGATAAAATGTATGCAAGTGCATAAAAAGCACAAAACTGATAATCTTTTTTTTCATTGAGATATTCTTTTCAACTGTGTATATTTTCATTGATGTTGTTCCTGCATATTATTCTTGTAGCAATCTTTTTGATGTCATTCTTCAGTATGATAGTATATTTTGAAGGAAACAGAAAATATAGAGAAGAAACATTCATTTTCAACATATCTTAAGGAGGGGAGAAATAAAACTAAACAAAGAAATGAAGTAAATATGTACATTTAGCATACGCATACACATGCAACTGTGTAGTTTCTTTTTGTTCTTGTAGAACTGAGTAAGTAGTGAAGTGAATAAAGAGACCATTCAGTGTACATTATAAGGATACTGACGATAAATGAAATAACAGTGAAACATTCAGTAAGAATAGAAGGTTTGTCTTCCACCAGCAATTACGAAACACTTTTATACAGATACCGATATTTATAAAAGTCTAGTCATTGTCAGAAATACGAAAAGTAGTAAACTGTGCGAGAAAAGACACCAAAGGTACATGCGACTGAATAATAGTCTTGAAATAAGCTTTTAAAAAGCAACCATCAAAATACATATATATGTATATATAAGCCTTTCCCATCTGTTAGATACCTGAATTGTATTATATTTAACAACAAGTTCAAATGAATATCTGTTGATCAAATATTTCACTGTCTTGGGAAATAGAGTTATGAAAAGAAAAAACGATAATACTGATTTTATGGTCAGTGTCATGGTGTAAGATAAATTTCTAATCTATATACTTCTCAAACTTGTAAGGCAAATAAGGTATAAAGGTTGAAGAAAAAGACTGAGAAAGACTATGCAAAATAATAGCTCTACTTTGAATAACCTCTACTGACAAAATTGTTGTCATCACACAAAATTTATGCATACTATCACTGATTATGCACAATATCTTTAAAATATAAGCAGAAGTAAGTAGGCGAAAATTTAGAAAAGAATTGAAACCCATTAGTACAATAGTCATCATAACAACCAGAAAACATTAAAAGGATATTTAGGGAACTTTTCCCATATAAAATGTATACGTACATAAAAGTCACTTGAAGAGATGCGTTTTCGTGAAAAAAAAAAACAATAGTCTTTTGTTATAAGGTTGAAGATAATATTAGTAACAGTAAATGTTAGAATTTCTGTAACCACTTGTTGCATTCATCACAGTAATATCAGTGTTTTGATAAATAGTGTTCAGGCATAAACCTGTAAAAGACAGTGTCAATCAACACAAAGAATATATCTTAAATTTCCAAGAACGGCATACATAGAATATACATTTCGTGTGACACGACAAACACAGTAAGTGGATAAAAAAAATTAACACGGGATTAAATTTTGTAGTTAACCTAGGATTAGAAGAATGAAAAAACGTCAAGCTTAGTTTATAGTGAGTTGTACTTGGAAAGAAAGGAAGTAGGGGATGGACTACAATCTTACAACAAAATAAAGTTTTCCCTTTTACATCATAAAAAAGCAAGCAATCGTTGGTTTTCTGAATGTATTTAGTAGCGCATATATGAACCACTCATCAACGGTAGTAGAGATCAGTGAAAACAGGGTTCATAGAAGTTTGAGAAGACATTTAAACATCAAATGGAAAATACGTCGGACATTATTCCTGTTATGAGGGCATAAACATCTTATCCATGTAAACCTAAACAGACATTAATGGTCACTTTGTATACAGACTGAAACCTGTACACTCAAAGCAAAAATCTGCTCAACATCACCGGATAAATATAGGAGGATGGGAAAACAATTTGTGCAGAATGTTAAATGGATTTAGTGTTGCCACAGAACAACAGTAGTAGTTATAAATAAGGTTGAATGAAACTGCAAGTTATACGAAGGAAAGCAGGTTAGATCCAATCAAATTCGCTTTTTATTGAGGAATAAAATGACTTCTTGCCTACAGTGAAAGTTTTTTAATGTTTTCCACACGTTTACACACTTGTTTATTTATATACACACATAAAGAAAGAGTGGCGAACAGAGAAAAGAACTTCTGAAGCATACAGCCAAAATCTTAAAAAAGATGAAATATGTATACACATAAGTTTGAAGGTAGGTTAATAAAATGTTTACTTAAATAGCTTGAAAACAGACACTGGGTCAAACAATAATCATTTGAATACATCGCCCAACTGTAAAAATGTGTTCTTTTTGGCAGGGAATATGTCGTAGTTTTGTCAAATGAATTGATTGGTAGAGCTTTCCAGAATATTTTGGATATCGAGCAGTTCCTGTTCTCTTATTTTCAGTAGTTTCAGGTCATCCGTATCGTGTCAAACGATAGATATGATGCTGTGCTCTGCATCCTTCTTGTGCAACTTCCAGAACATATGCAATACATAACAACACTTCGTTGGTTAACTTGTTTGTCAGAACCTGAAGAAAATCAAAGTTATAGAAGATGAGATGCAATAGGAAAACGACATAAAATTAACTCAGTTGAATAACACGTTAACTACCCTAAAATCCCTGGATAACCATCCTGATATTCTTAAGTTACCTAATAAAGGATTAAATGGAAACCCCTTAATGTATGTGAAAAAAGTTTGATTCGAAATTTGATAAATTTTTTTAAATGGAAATCTACTTTAGCATCTAGTGGAGCTGTCAGCTAATCGCTATGAGAGTTGACATTTTTAGGAAATTAAAAGTTTTATAAAGCGCGTGGCTAAATGTTTAGGTATCAGTGATAAATATGGCAACGCATAACGATTTTACTGCTTTCATATTTAGACAAGAGAACTAGAATATCTTCGTAACTCCGTACTCCCCTTCTCCACCAATTACATGTTTTACTTCTGCACTTAACTGAGTTACTTTTCAGAACGAAATAAATATTAACATGAATTTTGGAATTATTTATTGTTTCCATTCAACTGTAGTGGTTTTAATTCGTAGTATTTATTTTTGCCGCCGCAGTTACCAGTCACCACCTGAAGATAACTGAGTTTTCATATGAAAAATCAACATGTAAATTCCGAGAATAAGAAAAGAGATTTAAAATCTTAGGTTTTTCTAAATCAAATTTGATGATTTAGTAGGTAAAGGGCTTAAATATCTCTTCTTAGTTTTGGTGACATCATAACTTAGCTTAAATTGAATGGAAAGAAAACTGAAGTATAGGGAATACTTGTAGCAAATTGCAGTTAAACCATTGAAGGGGTTCGATGGGGGGTAAGTTACCGATGAAATCTCTGCACGGGTACAAAAGGCTCGGCTGACTTTTGCCAACTTACGTCACCTATGGCACCGCCGTGATATCCGTTTGTCTATTAAGGGTCGCATGTACTGTACAGTAGTCCGGTCTGTTCTACTGTATGGCTGTGAAACATCACCACTAAAGATGGAAGACATGAGAAGGCTGGGTTCAGGTGTTTGACCACCCCTGCCTTCCCTGTATAGGCCGTATTCCGTGGTATCACCACATCAATAACGCAGAAGTCAGGTGTAGAGTTTTAGGGAGTAGAGGTAAATCAGTTGAGGAAGTTATGAACCTTGATTGATTGAGATGGTTGGGACACGTACTACGTATGCCTAGTCGCCGATTGTCTCACCACACAATGTTGATGTCGGCCGAAGTAGGTCCAGGCTGCAAAAAGGCCCGAGGTGGCCAGACTAAAACATGGCACCAATGTATGAAGTCTCTGACTGTTGGTTTGAGCCATGTGGGGTGATGCAGACTAGGTGGTTGGGATCCGCAGGACAAGAGGAACCAGTGGTTGGAGACTCTAGGGGATATGGCTCAGAACGGATGTCAGAGGCTCAGGTGTATCCATTCATTATCCTCATATTACCGACGCTCTACCGAACCTCACCATTTTGTCGTTCTTCCTTTCTCTCTTCTTGTACCTTATATTTCTTTTGACTGAATTTTCTTATCTTCATTTTGCGCCTCACTGCCTTTCTACTTGATGTACTGATATGAGGTGTTGCAACTCGAACCGTTACGCAGTAATGACTGGTCCTATGTTGATATTGATGATGATTGTTGTAATAATACCGACTTCTACTTTGTAACGTTTGGAGGTCGCCTGAATATTTTTATCCCGAAAACCCACTTGAAATAGTTGGACTGCATCAAATAAACTTGGACAACCCCTGCAATAAACACCATTCCTCTTGATAGATTATTATGGTACACAGAATGCAAAATAGGTGCATCTCACGATTATTCAAACTAAATCTCTGCTACAGCCTATGATTTGTGCCACTTGCCCACCATTCTAACATTTATTAGGAGGAAGTTAACCGTTGTAGAAAGCTTAAATCTTTATTCAGGAAAACCAGATTTCATTTGCTAAAACAATTCAAGGAGAATCATTGAACTTGAAAATTAAAAGTTTATTTATTTATATTTATTAACGTTTGTGATTGTTGTTTTGTTGTGAAACCAGACCAGATTGATTAATCGATGTCAGCACTTCGTGTTCGAGAACAGATGCTTTGACATCACCTTAGTTTTCATCCTGGTGTAGCTATTTTGATGATGGCTAGCACCTGAATCTAGAACATATGTCTTGTCCTATCTAAGACTCATCAGCTAGATGTAGCTGCATTTCAGTGGGTAGCAGCGTTCCCACTGAGACCCAAACATAGCATACAGCACTTAAAAAGCCTAAGTGCTACCTCCTAGACTGGTGAATATCAAATAGGGCAAAACGTGGGTCCTGAATTTCACTGCCAGTTACCACGAAGCTAACTACTCGTTTATAGTTGGAATGAAGCGATTACACCTCAAACAAATAAACCAAATTATCCTTCATCTGGAATTATTTGACCAACTTAAAATACAAAAAAGGGAACAAGAGTTATCTCGTAAGTTCGGAGGTATAAGATAGACTTTTAACATGTTCATGTACTTCTAGAAAGCAAATTTTTCTGCGCATGACGTAAGAAGTTTCATATGTGCTGAGGAACACTAGTATTTACGGATATGAATTAAATCCACCATTACTACTGCTCATTGTAATGATAAATGGTAGGAAAAAAAATGTGAGTACCAATAACATATTACTACACTATAGTCACATTCCGTAAAAGAAAATGAAAGTAGAAACGTGACTTAATAAAACCGAGAGAAAAATATCATAAAAACAACATATTTTTGTTAGAAAGCTTCTCTTCAAGTTAGTAAATATTATTTCAATGTTATCTGCTGTTTCACCTTCAAAATATAATTGGAACCCAGTCAATACTCCATTATAATTACTTCTTTTCAATTTGACTAATTAGTATCTTGCATGAAAAAAATACATCAAAATAGTGTCTACTCCATAAGGGCATATAACAGACAGATAGAAATACAGCCATGAATAGTGACAACAACATATATATATATATATATATATATATATATATATATATCGGTATTAGTTTTCATTGCCGGACGTTACATGAAACATCCTCAACAAATAAACGTTTATGACTTACTATACCAGTTATTGAATACAAAGACTGAATGCTGTGAGTGCTATATAAATGATCTAAGTATTTCGTAACTTTAAAATTGAATTTTCACCGATACAATGCAGCTTTGTTTTCCAGATAGATTGATCTTATAGTGGACTAACTTCTTAGCCAACAATGAATAACGATAATATATCTGCTACATCACGCATAACCTGATTTCGAGTGAAATTTAACGACAGCACTAAATACTAGCATAGTTTATGGTACTAACGACACTACTGGTAAGAATAATGGAGGTAATAAAGGCATATAATGAATTCGTCTTAGTAATAATTGAACAAAAAGTATTCAGTAATAAAAAGCGGACATCCTTTTGGAGAAATTACAGCGTCTAAATGTCATTATATCAACATTCTAGGACATTTTTATGGGTACATTATTAGAACAATTCATAAAGTAACTAAGAATAATTATTTCTGAGCTTAGTGAGAAAATGACACAAGGAACCAAACAGAAAAAACCTACTTAACTTTATTTTCAGTAAACTATATCATACTACAGTGAGAAATTGCATCTATAATGTAATTGTAAATAGTCTATGGTCTTGCAATGATAAGAAGTATCATTACCGCTAGTATTGGTAGTAGTAGTATATAGTTGACGCTTATGTCTACATCTATGTGTGTGTACGTGTATCTGTAGTGATCAATAAACTAATAAATGTGCGGGAGTTACAAAAGTTGTTTATCATACATTCACATTAAGCATACACATACACATGTATATATTTGGAAGATGACTATGCCTGGTAAAAAATATGAACATGAGTAATTCAATAGACAGGAGGTCATTGATGATTGAGAGCAAAATTTAAGTAGAATATTCTTTAACAGTTTTTGATAGAACTATTGCAGAATTTGTTCATCTTTTTTAATCGCTTTGCTTATTTAGATAATTAAAACTGAAATTTACAGTCTAATATTACCTGATATTACTTTTACTACAAGTATGCATCGGACAACTATTATCCAGTTTATTAGGCTAATTTCAGGTTAGTATTCATTCTAGATTGACATCGCTTGAAGAAACATTGGGAATTCGGGTGCGGTGGACAGCTGTTTCGTCCTAATATGGGACCCTTCGGCAGTAAGCACCCATGACCCCGTCAGTGATCGAACCCAAGGTCTTCAGATACTCTGATGAGGGTCACTGGAGCGCACTGCTCCCAGGTTTCCAGTATTTCTCCAACTGATTTCAATTCATGATGAATACCAACCTGAAATTAATAAAATCCCCGCAAGCCTTCAACATTCATTGAGCTGAACTTGTTGTATGTGTGTCTAGCATGATCTGTTGACGGATGAAGAGAATTCTTTGGAACAGTGTAACGAGTCTTCTACAGACAGTTTAAGACATCTATGCAATCATTTCGCGCAAGTTTATACTTTCCTGGAGGTGTTTGATAAATATTTGTCCACAATAACAAAGAGAGTAAATCAATGAATTTCAAAAAAGTTTTTGTAGTGACTTTGTAAATCTTATTCATCATAAATGGTAAGTGAATCGATATGAAATGTGTTGTACCTATATTAACCTATGAATATATTGAGTAAGATGTACGCTGATGCAAGACGAGTGCACAAGTATTCTTTTTCAGAAGCGATAAAGATTTTTAAATCAACATTATCTTTAAAAATGCCGTACCGTATATGAAGCGAAAACCGATTTAAAATAGTGATACCGTTTATAATAACTAGAACCTTGATCAACTGATTTCCCCCATTTGTTTATAATAACAATACAGTTGATTTTGATTGTGTTGCATTTTCTGAGCGGGTTGCCCTCATCGTGAAGCTCTCAGTGTCATTCTAGACAACATCGTCTGCACAAACTTCCAAAAGATTAGTGAACTTCTAAATCTGATAAGTAATCACGGATCACGAAAGCTGATTTTATTCAATATAAAGGGTTTATGAATGAAAAAACAGAGAAACTATAGATACTTAAGGCTTAGTCCTAATAGAAAGACTTGGAGATTTCAAGTTACTGATGAACAGTTCTGCATTCTAGTGAATCGCTGACCAGAAAGAAACCTAGTTAAAAACTTCAACAAAATGAAATAATCTACTATTTTCTTCAAACTATCGATTTCAAGCGAAAATTCAATTTTTTTAGGATGGCACATCTGTTTATTCATGTCAGCGTATTTTGGCTGCCTCGTGTATAAACCTAAAATCAACTAAGTTTCGACACTACAACCAAGTCTACTGCATTCCTCATATCAGTAGTTTTATATTAGGTAGAAAAAAATGTGAATTCAGTCAAATTGCCAAATTCCTCTAGCTTCTTCTTTAAGAGAAAAATAACTTGCATGATTTAGCGTGAACTGATGAGATTATAGAACAGTTGGACATCATGAGTGAACATTTTAAAATTCTAGTTGTCAAAAGCATGATCTGTTCGTGTTTGAACAAGTGAAACATATTCATAAAGCACTGTCAAAAGCTTTGGATGAATATATAGACTTATGAATACAAATCTCTATTCAATTATTAAGTCTTCAAACTGTAACTGCCTTCATTTATTTTTGTTTCAGTTAAATATGATTTCAATATGATGCATCCAAGTAGGAGATTATTTTCTGTTTCTTATTCAAAATTCTACACAGTCACCCACGTGTCTTGCTTGAAGCAGAGTGAGAGAGTTCAACAGACAGTAAAAGCCTAATGACATGATTTTACATGAGAAATGTGGAAGAAGAAGCAACAATGTTAATTTTGGTTTATCTTAAATTCCTTTCTAGCTTCATATGTAGTCAGTTTGCATCTACCGAAGTTATCATTTATATCTGAACTCCATCGTTACCATAAGCCTATACTTTAAATATGTCAGAGGATGAGTATACTGTGCTGCAGTTCGTTCGCTCCTGTTATTTGACAGTGAGACATAGCGGTTAAACGTAGAAGCTATAGATTCTTAGCTTCTTTTGAATTGAACCTAATCGATGTGCTAACCATCAAGCCAATTTGCGTCAGGGGAAGTCGATCATAGACAGAATGAACCTGAGTGGTATATTTGGTTTACGTAGTTCCGCTTGTTCAAACATAAACGTTAAGCGTGATCCTCAAGGCTTTAGTTTTTTACACGTCTGGCTATCGATAAACTTCTTCTTTGGTAGTCCCTTCAGTTGCTTGGTCACTTTATTATCCATCAAACAGGTCCTATATTTGGTTGAACTTTCAAGAGTAAATCTAGGTTTGTTTTTTAAACTAGTTAGACTTCTTCATCATCACTACGCCGGTGCATTTATCTGGTTTCATAAGAACCACTCAATCATCTTTCTGTTTGAAGACATTATAAGACTTAACGATGGTTTTTGGTAAGAATTTTGACTGAAATGATGGCGATATGTAATACTGGCTTGTTAAATCAACTAACCTCGACTGGAGCCAACCGTATCTGTCCTCCTTCATCGTGGTGATTGGAGGCCATCTAGTTGACTTAGAGTTTTTAAGACGATCTTATCCTACTAGTTGAAGGAAGACGGTGACAAAATGCAAGGTCTTCTGGACGCGTACAGCAAAAATCTGAGTATGTTTGGCATGCACTTCGCACCAGTCGAATGTAAGATGATGCCCAAGGACTGACCTGCTGTGAGTTTAATTATAGGGAGTGAAGTTGTGGAATGCGCAGACCACTTCATTAACCTCCGAGGTTGTATCAGCCCGAACGAGTTGGTTGCTGACGAAACCTCAGCTCGGATTCAGAAAGCTCGTTTGACATTTGCCAACCTACGTCTCTGTGACGCAGAGTAGACAAGTGTGCTGCTTTTTACTTAGTCCTGTTGTACACCCGTGAGACATGGCCGATAAACGTAGAGGGTTTCGATCATAGGTGTCTTCGTGGCATTGCTCGCGTTTGGTGGGATCGCTGTATGAACAATGTTGAGGTCAGGGAAAGGGTACCAGACAAGATTGGCAAGTGGATTGACGAGGTTGTGAGCCTCAGTCGACTGAGATGGCTTGGACATGCACTGGGCATGCTGAACGAGCCACCGTCTACCTCGACGTGTCATACATACTAGAGGAAGTTGGACTAGGCTGAAAGAGGGTTCAGGTTAGTCAGACGAAGACCTGGCACCAGTTGCTGAAGTCTCTTACTGTTGGTCTTGGTTGTGAGAGTCGATAGAGACTGTTGTTTGGGGTACCAGTGACGAAGGAAATCAACGATTGAGGACTCTTGGTGAGATGGCTGAAAATCGGTTGCAGTGGTGCAGATGTATTCACTGGTTGATACATTTTAATGTTCAATATTCTTATTAAATTTTATCCACAAATTGTTTATTCTCTCAAACAACTCCGTTTACTTCGATATCCAGTTTTCTTCGTATACTGCTTAGAAGTTTAGCAACTTCAACCAGTACGCCTGTGTGTCAGGTTCCGCATTGATTTTGTCATTCCGGGAGTCAGTCAGTCAGGCCAGTCAAATAAATAATTGAGGAAGACAATGTTCGCCTTTTCAGACTCCTAATTTGCACTGTTGATCCTCCTTTCACTAAAAGGTGTTCATCTTTACACACGGTCACTGACGGTAATTCTAAGGGATTTAAAGTAACTGGAGTTGTTTGCAAGTTATGAAAGGATCGTCAACAAGACTACGGGCAAATTTAACTGATCAGATAGTGTCAGATGGCATCACAAAGACGGCATAAATTATCTTTACAGTTAGATTAATACAAATAACCCCGACATACACGATGATTTACTGTTTCCTAGAAACTTAGAATAAAACCGTTGACCTGATATAGCTACACTGACATACGTAACATTTCTACAGAATAACACCTTGTTAGACATGGGAATAACTTCACCTTATTTTACAAGATCTGTATTCAGTATCGTAATAGGGTACAAAAAATCTGCAAGCTCAATATAAATTAATCCCAAGAAAAACAGGAAATAAAAGTTTCGTGAGAGAACATGTTATAAATGAAATATGTTTATAGAATCCTTGTAAAACCGCTTCTTCATCTAAAACGATTTTCACCAAGTCTCAAAACTTCAAAAATTTACTTTTCTGCCTAAACAGGATTTTACAAATGTATTTCATTTATAATCCATTTACCTCATGTTCAGTTTATTCGACTCCACAGGGTCAAATTTTGTTCCTGAAGTTTATAAAATCGTCAATATATAGTAAAAAGGCTTGAAAGTACCACCTCTCATGTTATTACAACTGAAGGATTTTAGCATAGTAGCTGTTCTCCATATTTTATTATATGCTAACCACGTTCGAAGTAAACTGAATGGGAATTTTCGGTGAATGAAACCTTATCATTGTTAGAATGTTGTTATTTTTTAAGGTTTAATGAAAAGTCATATATGCAGAATAAAATACTGAGTAATTTGTTGTACGTAAAGCTGTATTCTTAGGTTTTCTTTTGAAAAGAACAATTATGTATTCCTTTACCCTATCTTCTTCCTTGAGTCATCTACTTTCGCTCATTTATATTTTAGGTTATGTTTCTATTGAACTTCCTGACACGATAACTACCTAGTGAAAGGTCCATATCTCGATGAAACGTGTAAATAACTGTGTATCTTTTCTTGGAAATATAAACATCTTGAATAATAAATTTAATTAACGAAAACATATTCCATAAATTTATGGGAAAAAAAATAGAAAAACGCTGGATAATTCATGTAATTAGTTGATGTACAATAGCACTTTACCAGAAATCGCATTAGTAGCGTTCACTTTCAATGCATCTGTGAATTAAATTCTTATATCGTTCACCTTTTTCACAAGAGAAATATGTGAAGCATTTCAAGCAGCTATTTTGCCCATAAGATCTGGTATAAGTGTTTTGAATTGTATTACCTTGGAAGTGAACGTACACAAAACAACAACAATAATAAAACTAGTTTCTTAAAAATGACTACAATTCAGTATGCATGTAATAGTCAAGTGAAGAACTATTGTTCTCATGGATTTCAAGTAGGTGTTGAGTGATGATTTGTAATCTTTGTGACTGTGCGTTTGTATTATTTCTGGCAACAGTCTGAAATATAATGATACTCAGAAACGCATATGTGTACATATATCATTAATAAGTAAATATTCGTTAAACTATTTGTTATAAACTTAGGATGGTTATGACTGCTTGATCTTACACAAAATTCTACTCTTTCTCATTACAATTGTCGTCCCAGTCAATGGAAAACGTGTTTTGAAATCAAATTTCATGATTAAACATAATGTTCTCATACAAATAATATACATTGCTGAGTAGCCTAAAAGATGAAATCATTTGAAAGATCTTTTTATTTTATGAAATCATAAAAATAAAATAGTGTAACAATGACAGAACTAGTCTCCTTTCAAACTGAAGTTTATCTACCCTACGACACTGCTGGGTGTAAAACATTGACTTAAGTCCACTTATTACCTAATGACTGATTTGTGTACACTCCATAACTTAAACAGAAAATTATATTGCATACTACATATGCCACTACCAACAATCTTACAATTAAGCACAAGTATTAAAAATGTTTTATCGTAATGTGCATGTTGATACTGTTATTTTGTATTAAAACGTATGAAATGAAGCGTCAACGGCACAAACAGTAGAAGTATAACGTAATTCGGTGAGAGAATTTCCATCAGAGTAGGACAGAACATTTCATCTCAGTAACATCAGTTTAATATGTACCAGTTTCACCTCTCTTCATCCTTACATTACGATAATTTGACTTTCCTTCAGGTCGCATCGTGCTCTACCTTAAAACAAAGACAGAATATATTATTGCTTGTTGGACAAGAAGTGACCATCATGGCTCAGTGGTCTAGTGGATAACGCTCTGGCGCTTGAAGCGGTCGGTCCTGAGTTAGAATCCAGGTGGGAACAACACTCAATGGGGGGCAGACACATCCAGTTGATGAGTCCTAAATAGGACGCAATGCACATCCTGGATTCCAATGCTAGCCACTATCCATCATTACTATATAAAATCGGAGAATGTTATATTTCTCAGGTATTAAGTAGCATTTGGCGACAAGAGATTTTAGATACAGCCATGCTAACATGTATTTAATCAGCATGAAAAAAACCCATCCTGTATCAGGATAAAGATAAATTTATCTTTAACTGTGAAGGGAAGATGTTCTGGTACTTGGCTTAAATAAACTAGCATAAACCACAATCTGATAAAAAATAATCAGCAAATTTTTTTAAATTCATGCTGTAGGTGAATGATATTGTATAAAGTAAGAGGTTTCAGTAATGCGTGATTTCTTTACAATATGCAGTACGCGAGCATTAGTTGTGCTGTAAAACAAATTATTCAGTTAAATACACTGTGCTATATATGCACAGAACGGCTTATTTAACATTGATCAATGACATTTATGAAGTTTGACTAAGGTAACCATGACCAATTTGTCCAGTTACTTCACATAGATATCAATATTTTAGAACAGAGATAACATATATTAGCAAGACTAGGAATACTTTGAATTTCCACTGTTAGCACTTCTAGCAGGAAGGGAAAAGAAAATTTTCAATGTCCAGTAGATATGCCCAATAAGTATGGCACTTTTAAAAGAAATAAACGCTTTATCATCTTTTTGCACAGGTTCGAAAAAGATTGCTCATAGAAGTAGACAGAAAAATTTATCATATCTTCATAAGAAATAATTTCTAGTGAAATTTTCCAACTGAATTTTCTATTGCTTGGTTAGAGAGTTCCAATTTTGATTTAACACAAAATAGTAAACCAGTTCTGTTAGCTAGTATGTCACATTTCGTTCATATCGAATCATGACTGTAGTAATCTTTATACAGGTTCTCCTTATCAAAAGATAAATTAAGGTACCACTACTGAACAATTTGAGTAGTTAGAAACCATTCAGGCTGATATGGAGTATTTTGTCAGCCAGATCAGGTTGATCAAAATACCGAACGGCCATTTCGTCCGATTGGTTTCCAGTGGAAACCTTGTTGACACCATAGTTGGGCAGTTGCAAAAACTGCTCAGTTGTGAGAAAGGTCAACGCTGACTGTGCAACTGATGATCGAAAAACTGTTTGTTGAAATTTTCCAATCAGTATGCATAAGCTTTGTTTGTTTAAAACCGTGCATAACAAAGACTTCTGAAATGTGAAAAAAAGTCTTTTAAATTACTTCAAGATATAGAAACCGGTAAATGAGAAAAAACTAATTTCCATCAACTCATCACTATTCTGAAGCGGTCTAGTCAAGATTCTGACCAGGCTGGTGCACGTCACGTGTATACATGGATAGATACATACATGACAGATGGAGAGAAATAAATTCTGATCTTTTATGAAATGCATGAACAGAATAACAGAATAAAGATAATATCAGCTCTAAAGAAAAGAAAGAAGATTAAAATTCCATACAGTAAATGAATGCTTGTACGATTGTGTGTGAAAAAGAAAAGTGTGGATGAACAAGTCTTATCGTGTCATGATTACTACAATGAGAAAGAAGACAAAACAATCGGACATTTCTGCTGATATTACATTGAGTTTAGCATTCATACCAACCAAAGTACACATATATCAATTGTATAAACATGCTTCAACTGGTTATTCACTTTTAGAAATTAAAACAAAACCTGGTAAATACACAAAATATTGCAGAATAAAGCAGAATTGGTGGTGAAAAAATAAGTAAAGAAGCAATTTATGATAAATAAAAGAAGGCGAAAAATAGAAAGAATGGCGAGAGCAAATATAACACACTACTGTAGTATAGCCGTACAAAACAGAGGATAATTGTTTCACTGTACAGTTTGATAGTTTTGGAGTTAGTTCCAAGGTTGAACAGATATAATATCTGCTTCAGAGACATGACTATTACTACTGTTTGATCAAACAGAAGTTTAAAGCAATATGCAAATAAATTTATCATGAGTGCACACATAACTCGTTAGTAAAAGTGTTTATTAGGCACATATATACGAGACTATATAACCTCTTGTGAATCAGTCAGTCAACTAAATGAGGAGTACTAGAAATTTGCTAAATTTAAAAAATATACCAAGAATAACCTCGCCTGGTTAACTAGTTCACTAGTTACTAGCCGGTCCTAAGCCCGGATAACGAGGGAAGGTTGGGCATAGGGCTAGCAACCCTACCCCGCAAAACAAATCTAACCGCTAAACAAACTTCAAAGCACAAACGATATATAAACAATAAAAACAAACTTATTCCTCTCTGGAATCGGAGAGGCGACATGACGCCAGTTGGTGAAAGCCTCCCAGAAGCCAATTAGCCGATGTGTCTTCTCTTTCTCGAGGAAAGCGAAAGTAAACGTGGGGATATGGAATGTCCGCACGATGTTTGAACCCAGCAAGGTAACCCAGATTGCAAAAGAGATGAGAAGGTATAACATCGAAGTGCTTGGAATTTGCGAAAGCAGATGGAATGGAAGTGGACTCTCCAAACCATCAACTGCAGAATCAATAATCTACTCCAATATTGTCACCCAGACGACAACCACGAGCACACTGAGGGAGTGAGTATCATGATGTCCCCAAGAGCATCGAAGGCTCTCATGCAGTGGGAACCAATCTCCTCCAGGATCATGGCAGCAAGATTCAACTCAAAAGGAAGGAAGGTCACAATCATACAATGCTATGCACCTACAAATAATGCAAATGAAGAGAAAAAGGAGGAATTCTACAGACAACTTCAATCAACACTGGACAAGACACCAGTTGGCGATATCAAAATTCTAATGGGTGTGGCGACATGAATGCCAAACTGGGAGGGGACAACACAGAAAGAGAACTAACCATGGGTCGAGAGGCTCTAGGTGAAATGAATGAGAATGGAGAATTGTTTGCAGAATTCTGCGCATTCAACGATTTGGTGATTGCAGTGAGGCAGTGTGTTCAAGCACAAGGATATCCACAAAGCGACATGGATTTCACCAGATGGACACACTAAAAATCAGATCGACTTTATCTCAATCTCAAGAAAATGGAGACGCAGTCTACTTGATACAAGGGCAAGAAGAGGAGCAGATGTAGGTTCACACCACTCACTGTCTAGTGCAAGGAACCTGCCTTCCAAATCAAGTTAAAAGCCTTCAAGGAAGCTGGTGATAGACCTCAATTCAAGTACAACACTCGGAAACTGAAGGATGAAATTACAGAGGAGATCTTCAAGGCAACCATCAAGACAAAATGGGAGATATCGAGGAACATCCCTGAAGAAACCTGTGTGGAAGAACACTGGAACTCTTTGAAAGCTATGTGGAAAGAAACCTGCACAACAGTATTAGGAAGGAAGAAGAAAGAAGACAAGATAAGGAATGGATCTCAATGGATACATGGAAGCTGATAGAGTAAGGAGAGGAGGATGGTGATGCAGAAGATAAACCAGTGCAAGGATGCTCAACGACAAGAGGAACTGAGTACAATGTACAAAACATTGGACAAAGAAGTGAAGAAGAGTGCTCGTAAAGACAAAAGACACTTCTACGAAACACTGGCAAGTGAAGCAGAACAGGCTGCAGGTAAGAGAGACCTGACGACATTGTATCAAATAACCAGGTTGCTATCTGGAAGAGATCAACGCAGACGAAATCAATAAAAGATGATGAAGGAAATTTAATTACGAAAGAAGAGAAACAAAGGAAACGATGGGCCGACCACTTCAAGAAGCTCTTGAATCGACCACCACCTGCACTTCTTCCAGAAATACCACCTGCAGCCGCTGAACTACAAGTGAACATTAATCCCCCAACGAAAATGGAAGTCCTGAATGCCATAAAGCTACTGAAATGCGGGAAGCAGCAGGAACAGATGGAATCCCGCCAGAAGCACTGAGAACGGACACAGAGACAACAGCGGACATGCTCACACCACACCACTATTGCAGAAGGTGTGGAAGGAAGAGAAGGTACATGGCTAGTGGTTGGAAGAAGGATTACCTCGTCAAACTGCCGAAGAAGGGAGACCTCAGTGTTTGCAAGAACTGGCGCGGAATCACTCTCCTATCCACCCCAAGCAAAATATTAAGCCGCATCATCCTGGAGAGGCTAAAGGATGCACTGGATTCAAAACTACGACCAGAACAGGCAGGCTTCAGGAAGTACAAATCATGTGTTGACCAAATTGCAACGCTTCGCATCATCATAGAACAGAGCGTAGAATGGCAATCAGCTCTCTACCTCAACTTCATCGACTTTGAGAAGGCCTTTGACAGCGTCGACCGAGAAGTAATTTGGAAGCTGCTTCATTACTACGGAGTACCGCAAACATTATCCACCTCATTCAACAACTATATGAAGATGCCACTTGCCATGTAACTCACAATGGGAAGCTCAGTGATGCTTTCGAAGTGAAGACAGGAGTGAAACAAGGTTGCCTACTATCCCCCATGATATTCCTGATTGTGATCGACTGGATCATGCAGCAAACAGTGGGGAGCGAGAAGAGGGGGATACTCTGGACCGGGGAAAAGGTCCTAGAAGACTTGGATTTCGCCGATGACTTGTGCCTGATGTCACACAAACTTGAAGATCTACAGGCGAAAACTAACAAGTTGGCAGAAGAGGTGGGGCAGCGAAGACGGGACTTCAAGTGAATGTAGAGAAGACAGAAGTGATTAAGATACCGCACCACCACCATCAACAACAACAACAAACTCCAGTCACCATGAACGGGAGAAACTTAAAGGAAGTAACCTCCTTCACCTATCTAGGCAGCATCGTTTCAACTACAGGCGCCATAGACGAGGATGTCAAAGCCAGAATCGGAAAAGCAAGACAGGCGTTCATTAGCCTGAAACCAGTGTGGAGATCTTCTGCACTCAGCATGCGGAACAAGATACGGATTTTCAAAACCAACATCAAGTCAGTGCTCCTGTATGGTTCAGAGACTTGGCGCGTCACGAAAGGCATTTCCAATAAACTACAGACATTCATCAACAACTGCTTACGCTCGCTACTGAAGATCAGATGGCCAGAAAGAATAAGCAACAAGAAGCTCTGGGAACATACTAACCAAGAACCTATCGCTCAACAAATATGCAGGAGGAAGTGGAGATGAATTGGGCATACACTGAGAAGGCGGACTGGGGACATCACGCGTCAGGCCAAACACTCGAGTGGAATCCCCATGGGAAGCGACGAGTTGGACGTCCGAGGGTGACATGGAGGAGATCGTGCGAGGAGGAAATGAGAGGTTGTGGGCTGTCGTGGAATCAGGTTCAAAAGATCTCAGAGAACAGAGGTCACTGGAGACGTGCTACTGAAGCCCTATGTTCCACTAGGAACCCAAGGGACTAATAATAATAATAATAATACCAAGAATATTCCAAGTTACAATAATGGCAACACCACGAACATATATACTTGTGTTTCTTCACCGAAGTTAGAAATTACAATCTGTATTTTTCAATCTTTTCAAACTGCATAAAAAATAACTATTATTATGCGATAACTTTCCATTTTCAGACTGTACTTCCCTACTTTTTTGTACAACCAGAAAATGAAATTAATAATTGACTTTCAGTTTGATTTCTCAGTGTAACCAAGATTATTGGAAAAAAACTTATCTTTATACTTGCGGAGGAATGTGAAATACTAAAGGCAAGGTATTTTTCAGCGGCTGTGAATAGAAAAACCTTTGAATAACACATATTTTAGTTAATTTTGACAACCACCTTCTTTCCCTAGCCATGTCGTTATAAACAGATAGTAATCTATTTGACCCACTCTCTAAATACTATAAAATAATTGCATTTCTAACATTTTTGCCACTTATTGGCATTTTCTTATGCAAAGAAAAGTAAACAGTGCAAACCTCGGACAGATAGCATCAATGAAACAAATAATTCATGATTGCGCTCAAGGCACGCACATACCGAGTAACATGAAATTGAAAATATAACTCATTAATTTTTCAGAATAGGTATATCTGACTGTTTAATCTCATTCAAAGAATAAATCTGAAATTCTGTTGTTGTAAATCCATGATACAGAGCCAAACAAACAGACAGACAATGCAGAAAATTGTAAAGAAGCGCATCAGTTTGAGTTGTCACACCTGTCGGCAACAAACAAAGACGAAGTTTGTGGAAAAAAATAACATGAAGGTAGGTAAAAATGTATGAGGGGAGAGGAAATAAATATTTTCAAACCTTCAGAAAATGATCTACGTTTCAAACATGACAAAAGCTGTATACACCCGTGCCACTGTGAATGATTTTGAATCATATAACCAAAAATCTCCAACCACTAATTCTCATCATTTTGAATATCAACTAGATGGCATCTCCCTTAAACGTTCAAATCACCAATCAAAGACTTAATATACTGGTCTTGGTCCTTGGTTTCCTTGCAGCCTAACCATGTCTTGATGTGACAACTCGTTTATGGACCTACTCTAGATGTACGTACAACATATTCAGAGCAAGACAGGAGTATTTAGTACTTACCACCAAACCCAAGATGTTGTGTGAAGCGGTTAAGATATTGGATAATTTAATTTATATAGGGAATCAACGCAACTAAAACTCGATTTTACAAAAACTTTATCTGAATATTCGGAAGTAATTGTATACTGGTTTAATATCATGCTCCATATTGATACACTCAATGCTATACCACATATTAATGGATAACCAAATGCTTTTTACGAAGATGAAGTAAGCATCAAAATTTATGTTGGAAAAACCTCGAGGATAATCGTTTAAATCTGCTACCTACTACTGATTCACATCCTTTATGGAAAGATTAAAATCCTTGGAAGACTGGACAATTGTTTTTTTCCAGTTTTGGATTCTTTAGCAGCATGTAACGATGATTTTGTGAGGAATCTAGTCCAGCACTATCGAATGCAGTAGCTAGCGTGGTTTTATTCAGTCATTGGGATGGAATCTGGTGATCAGTTTTTCCAATCACTTTCAAGTAGGAATTTGACGTAATTATCATTCAACATCACCAGTGAGCACCCTTCTTCATGGCTGACTTGACTGATGCCGCATGTCACAGCCTCTCTATAGCACTTTAAGAAGCCTATTGCACAATAAAGTCATAAACAGAGAGTTGGTGATAATTCAGTTTCGGATTCTTGAGGATTCATTGATTTCAACACCATTTCATGTCGCCAGTTTATAAGGGTTTGATAAACAAACTATTCAGTCTCAACCAGAGGTTAAGGGGTAATTCTTTTCTGTCAAACTCGACAGTGCTGCGCTCGATGTCTCATGAAGGCCTGGACATGCAACACTAAGATTATCCGAAATACGATGAAACAGCTAAAAGTTCTCCTAGTTTTTCAATAGTTGTCGAGCTGAAGTTTATTCCTGATGATGTCAGTCGATCCTCAAGAGCCCCCGACTGCATTATTTGTGGTTTATAATAAGTGAAGTAATAAATAATCAGTTCTAATCTGAATCAAGACACTACAGAATTCTTGACAAAAATATAAATACGAGGGAATATTTTTGATATTAAACGCTGGTTCTTTTAACTATTATTGGTAATATCAACAGGACAATAATTACAGTAATCCTTGAATATCAAATTATGTAGACCAACTAAGTAGACCCAACTTCCAAAGTCATTCCTGAAAATATATAATCAGATATTTCTAGGGAATAGTATTTAAATTGATGATGGGTAGTGGCTACCATTGTTTCTAGGATGGGCGTCCCGTCCTATTTGGGACTCGTCAGCTGGATGTACCTGCCTCCTAGTGAGTGACATTGTTCCCGCTCAGACTCGAACTTGAGACCGACCGCTTCTAAGACCCAAGTAGGACGAAACATGCTTTCTGAATTCCACTTCTAGCCACTTTATCCATCATTAATATAAAATTGAAACACAAACAATATCGAGGCCACACAGGATCCCATATGGCAATAGAGACCGATCAAATTCGGTCCAATCAACGATTGGATAATAAAACTAAACAACATTAGTAGTATTTCACTCTCTCTGCAAATTCAAACAGTTTGAAGTTCAGCGAGTTTTATATGAAGTAATTAATATAGGCTAGTCAGGAACTGAAGTCATCGATTGATAATTAAGTGGAAAATTACATTACAGTAACATTATTAATTCACCTAATATTACAACTAATGAGTAATCGGTATTTTTTTAAATGAGTATGGATAAAACATTATATAATCTACAGTCAAATAAAACCATATCAAAATCTTTTGTAAATTTAAACGTTCTTCTTGTAAACAGCTGTTTTTATTTAATTTAGATACATATCAAGTTTTAAAACTAGTTTTGATGTGTTTCTGACTCGAAACAAAACAACGAACGCTTTTTATACTCAATTGTCTCCATTTGATACTTAAAGGAGTCACATGCTAAGATGATAAAGCTGTCCAATGCTCCCAGTTTTTCAATAGTTCTCGAATTGATGTCACTCCATGATGAATATCACCCTGATGTCATTTGTAGACTTAAATGTACAGTTTTCGAGTATCTTCCTAAGCTACAGTAAGTAGATTCTTTTCGCACAGTTTTCAAAGCTACTGTCTTATTGTTTAACTTTACTTCAAATACATTACTGTTTTTTTAATTTCTTAAAAGGTCAGCACCTATGTATGCAAATGCATATGTTCTGAATTGCTTCGTCATTTACCAAGATAGTAAATGCTTTTCACTTCGACTCATCTCTTATTCCCATTCGTCTAGAACTGGTAAAGTAATAAGTTTTTCAAGATTGAAGATAGAAGACTATAACTCAGTGATAAGTCTGTGATTTTAGCACTGGATGACGCGGATTTAAATTTTAGTAGAAACACCAGTTAGATTGAGGTTGCAGATACACCTCACTAATGAGATACAGGTCTTCCTACCAATCACTTACATCCAGCGGTTGCTTAAACTTTGGATTACCGAAAATTTCCCAAGTAATATATTTCATTGTATTCTTCTCTTTTAATCTTTTAAATATGTCTTTTAAACGCGTTGTGTACTCTCACAGACTTTTAAAATGATTTCAAACTGCCGTTTTTCAATCTAACAACAAAACAAAGCATATACGATACTCCAGTAGGAGGTGGACTTATAAATGCACAGAAATGCAGGATATTACTATTCTTTGGATAACTATGTCAAACTGCAGATTTTAGCACTAAGTGAATAAACTGTTACCACCACAATTACGCTCGATTTTATAGTCATTTACCAGTCCAAAACACATGCTAATGTAATACCAGGTGCTTATTTTACATTGCGGCTTTTATTACTCTTATTACTAACATTATTCAAATACAGTGATTATTTCGCTTGAAGATGCTCTAAAGAAGGTGAATTTGTTGAAATATTATACATTAAGAATTTCATGATGTGCCACAAGTCTTGTTTGAAATAAAGCTATTATTATTATTACTATCACCGTTTTGTAGCAGGTTTATAGGCTAACAATGCTACACCATCAACGGATGAACTATGAAACAGCTCATAAGTCAGAAATTTTCGAAAATTGTTTTTGATGAACATATGTCTCGTAAGCGTGTGTAAGCTTGAATACTGATAAAACTATATAATAATTACCTATATAAAGGTCATAATACTACAAAGACTGTGTTGGAGAAGAACTGGTAAGTATCTGATGGCCTACTCAGTATTCTGTTGGGTGGAATGTTGAAATAATTAAAATAACTTTCAGGATCAGAATAGAGTAAGAAAATCTAAGCTAAATACTGTGACCACTTGATTTTGAGGTTTGCTCATAAAATACTTACAATGTACAATCATTGTCTTGCCTGAGGAGCTTCCTCCAAGTTTTTTTCGCACAGCTGACCTCAAAATAGTGCCTGTAGCCTTAACCATTCTTTTTTACGCTTAATGTTACTGTGTGATTGTTAGCTTATTTCAGAAATAATAACCATCTATCAAACCTTAAAGAGTAGCCCTTTTATTATGCCACTTGTTGCAGTTTATTAATTTCTAATATGAAGCCCCAGAACAAGTGAATTCCCACTATTTTATTCCTTTCGATATTTCTTGATTCCGACATTCGACGGTAAAAAGCTGTACAAAAGTTTTCAGGACTAGAAAAAACTGAAACAGATAATTGCTGCACATCTCTTCATACTAACATTCAAAATACAACACTATACGTACATAGAAATAGATAAATACCGAGACCATATGATTAGAGATGAAACAGTTTATCAGTAATTGGTGTCACTGGAAAACTGCACTACTAAACATTCATCAGTCAAACGGTTTTTTAAATTAAAACATAGTGTTAGCGCACTAATGCTGCATCTGAGAGTTAAATCGATGTTCACTAGCTTACATATGTTACCGGTTTCTAAGCGATATTAATTAGTGATGCACATTCATCAATTTTATTTGTGCAGGTGGCCACAAGTGGAAAGAAATAATCAACTCAAGATTCCATTTTACTGCCTAAAAACAAGATATATATATGTATCTAAAATCTTGCTACTCATCAGTAATCCAACTCTAAAAGATCGACAACTGCTATGAGTTGTTTGATTGAGTAGAAATCATGTACCTTGTGCATAGAATATAATACATTTCGATTAATATTTAATAACTAACACACATCTAAAATCTACCACTCAGAAAACCATTTGAAAGTCTAAAAGTGTTCAGAATAATGTTAATTTCAGTGTCTCTCACTGACTCATATTAGCATGGGAAGCGTTTGCAGACAACTGCAAAAGAATTATTAGGTCTCAAGAAAAAATGGTTAAATGTATGAGAAAATGTGTGACAGCATCAAACACTTATATCCAGTCAATCATTGACTGAGAAACACTTCATTTTGCATTTACTACCTTTGCGTCACTAAGTGCTAGTAAATACTGAATAGAAAACAGATGAAAAGTGTTGACAACATTTACACATCCAGTTCAAGTTTAGCTGATACATGGACTACAAATCATCCAGTAAGCAGCCTAAACAAGGATTGAAATGATTTAGTCATATAATGCCCATGTGCATTTATGTGTATATCTGTGGTTGATTTGCTTTCAAGCCGAAATAAAACTGACCTGATGCCTTTTCATACATTCCGTTCTCCCAATCATTTTTTAACATAGCAAAAATGAACAGATTCGCAAAATATCCATGAAATAAAATCGTGTTGTTTGATTCTGCAAATCTCTATTCGTTCTTGCTTTTACGCTCATGGATAAACAAGAAATTGGAGTATTTGCCTTCACGTGGAAAATCAAGACAATAAACACTGGTGCTTCACTAAAAGGTGGGACAAACAGATAAGCCATCCAATAAAAGCAAGCTTAGGTAGAGAAATTACAAAGCATTTAGTTGCTTTTTATAGTTCTAGTTCTTTTTGACTCGAATTTAGGCTAAATTTGGCGATATTTTTGGTTTGACGAAATTAAAACATATAAGTATTTCACATCGACACAACGACCATAGGTAGAAACTAGTGGTAACAGTGGTACTTGGCCCGGTGGCAAGTTGTCTACTGACTCAAATAGTGGTTCACAAAGTGGATAAATTACACGATGATCTTTTACGAATGCGACTCAGGCATTTTTGAACTGTAATCCGCATCCTGTAATCAGGATAACTATACGTACTAATAACAGCATCAGTTGATGTTTATTGGATTACTTAAAAAGGAACGAATAATACTTCTATGTTAGGACGCCTTGGGTCTAAAATCCTTACAGATATTTTGATAAACACTTTTCAGCAAACCATTAAAGAAGTTGAAAGTATTGAGCATCTTTCGCTTTGAAATGATAACATCGAACAATTTATTCATTTATTATTTTTCTGCTAAACACACATAAATCAACTGGCTGTGGTGATCTGGAGATTCTTCTGCAGAGAACACGCTGATGAGACTCTTGTCCGTTAATGTCAAATATTTTCCACTTGAAATACAACAGTAATGTTCAAAAAGTCACTTAAGTAATATGTGCCTCTTAACTTACGTTCCATGTAGTCAATAAAATTCAGACTCAGGCGAAAGTCACAAAATCGAATTCATATATCAATGTCATTTATAAACTTCCATATCTCTTTTCATTAGGCTTTTTCATCAAGCTTTATTCAGATAGTCTTTGTACCTGCATAAAACCTTTAAATATTAAACTTCAGTAGTCCGACTAGTTAAAAAAAGTATTACTGAAGTAAAACCATCTTAATTGACTTACATGAAGGATTGTAAAATTCTCAAGTACTGAATTCATCAATTCACGTTGGGTAACTGGAGCAGTTTACCAATAAATTTCTTCATGTAATCACACATTGGACTTCGTAAAAATCGATAGACAAAACGTCCGTTTTCAGCTCTCGGTTGTTCGTCCTTATTTTATAAAAATGCAAAACAGCAAATAGGCCAAAAGTCAGTGGACGTGTATATTGGTTTATGAAGATTTCTGTGTAATACAAAAGTTGGAAAAGTTTGCCATTCATTTTATCAGGTAGCAGGCATGCACAAGGGAGCTAACAAAAAGACTTTTATCAAATGTGGAAACAGAACACTGAAGTTCCTTACGATATACTTATTAGGATTCACCTTTGTAAAAATTTATAGAGATTATTGTTGATTTATGCTTATACAAAATAATAGCCAAGTAAATATTCCGGGCTTAAATAATAAAGGAAGTGATCATTTTCTTTATTTATTATTTCACTTCACGAAAAATTAGTTTGGTATTTTTCCGTTTTTATATACTATATTATCCTAAATCCTTACAGTTACGTTGAAGAAATGCTTTCAAGGATAATTTTTCCCTTAGGTGACCCTGCAGGATTATTTTTAACTAGGTTCACATTTTGTTCCTATTCTGGCTCACATTCTGATATTTTCAACAGCACTGATACTTATCAGACCTGAATGACCAAACTACCTCTAAAATCTTAATTTGAAGAAAGCTCAAGAAATTTCATTCCAAACCTGTGTATCCCTTTAGCACTAAGTCGAATGCTGATCCATTTATTCAAAATATGCAAAGTTAGTGCATAACTAAATAACTCCATGTAGATTGAAGTGTCTATTGGGTCGTTGATTGAAAATTGGAAACATGAGGAAGTAGAAATGTTATTCTCCGCAAAATCCTTTATCCTTGTGACCGAAAAATTGTTAAATAAGCTGAATTTCGAACTACTTTTAAGCGGTATAGTAAATATGCGCCTTGAATACAAACAAGTATGACACAGTTAACCGTTTTATGATAAATGAACAAAAAACCAACATACTGCGATGTCTAATATTCTTATTCTATCATCGAACTGGTATAACAGACAATATTTTATAGATAACAAAAAAGATAATAGCCTTAGGCTGCACAACAGCAGGTTGAAAAGATACCTAACTGATGAATGAAACTTATATCTTGCTTTAAGACCGGTTGTTTGGTTGATAGTCAAAGACTCAAAATACTCTGCTTTGAGTTTGGTCACAGAAAACGGGATATTTCAACTAATTTTGTCTGAATGAACACACTGAGCAATCCCAAAAACACTGAGTGACGAAGATACTGCACTATTAAGAATACAACAAATGATGATGACCAAAATACTGTTCTCTGAACAGCTTCGAATTAGAAAAATCATGTTCCATCAATTTATCCATTATAACAGACAGCAGTAATAGTGAGGCCATGATAGGCAAAATTCACAGTTCTTACTATTATAGGTGGATCACAATGAGCGCGAAGTGAGGGGTTTCCACTACCTAAGCAACACCATCAGTTTCCCGTTAAAATCTCGATTCCGTTTCCTTTTTTTCATATATAACAATACCAATGACCTTGACTACTGACTGATAACACACAGGTATATCGGCTCAAGTTGTCACACTTAATAGCAATACACAAAGAACAGGTAGACAGAAAAAGTGAGAGAAAATAAACAGTTTGAAGAGGAAGGTTAGTGTGAATATTAAAGCTTTAGTTGTCAAGGACTGAACGCATCTGCTCCTTTGTGACTGATTTTCAGCCATATCACTAAGAGTCCTCAACCACTGATTCCTTTCCTCTCGGGGACCCTAACTAGGCAGTCTACATCTCCCCCAGACGACCCAGATCAACAATTAGAGCTTTCATAGACCGATGTCACTTCTTCGTCTTGCCATCCTGAATCCGTCGAGGTAGGCAGTGGCTCGGCATGTACAGTGTATGTTTAAGCCATCTCAATCGGCTATGGTTCACAACCTCATCAATCTACATGTTTGCCTTGCTTAGTACCCTTCGTCCGAGCTCAACATCACTCACATAGCGATTCCATTACAAGCAAGAAATGCTAGGAAGACATTTATGATTAAACTTTAGGAATCTCTTCACGTGTACCACTTTCAACGGCCATTTCTCACAGATGTAAAACAGGATAGAACAAACTACAGCGCAGTATGCTCGTTTTTTTATAGATAGTCGGATATCTCATCAGTTGGTGTCACAAATGACGCAGGTTGGGAAGTGCCAAACGGGCTTTTTGTATCCGAGAGTTTAGCCTTTCTAAGCAATTCACGCTTCATTACTGGACAGACTACATGTGCTCAAAATCTGTATACACTAAC